>JAVTVY010029262.1:0-12906 GCA_036873755.1 Hanleya hanleyi
GTCTATTTGTTTTGCCCATGCTGTGAGGCCACCAGAAATGTCTTTCAGTTGCACAGGAAGGCCTTTCAATTTCTTCTGTAATTCACGGACACCCATCTGAGAATCGTTTCCTCTGCGACACACTAGTATGACTGGTAAGGGGGAATTGTTATGGTTGCAGTGGTCCGTTAAAATTTGCTCCAACTCTCCAGTCGAATCTCGTTTTGATAACGAATCTAATGGAATATCTGTAAGACTCGGTCAAGGAACAGTCATTTCGGAATTGGAGAAAAATATCAAACATTTATAAACAATGTTTCTATTTGTTACCAAATCAAACCTGTTTCAATTCATGCCTATTAATCTCCGTCAGGAAGATGATACAACGTAGAAAAACGGAAGTTAAAACTAAAAGTTAGCTCCCCTAGCGGAGAGTTGTCCGCCCCTAGGAGAGCTCTCCCATCTATCCCAGCGGCATTACTATAAAGGCTCTGCTCAAACCATTCTAGTCCTCTTTCTCATTGTAATTACCGAGACCTGTAGTGTTGAAGGCCGGCATGAGGGGACGGAGGGAGGGTCAATCAAATTGAAACAGGTTTGATTTGGTAACAAATAGAAACATTGTTTATAACTGTTTGATATTTGATTCCCAAATCTTAAACCTGTTTCAATTCATGCCACAGTACCAACATATGGAGGCGGGAATCTCGGCCTCGTGGTAACTCCCATAGCAGACTAGTAATCGCTGGAACGACACAGACATGGGTATAAATCTGAGACATTATTACTCAACAAGTTAACCCTGGTCACAGACGCATAGGGTAATTGAAGGGGTTGATACAGTTTTACTTATCTGAGTGTCTCCATCCATGTAGCTGTGCTCGTGGTGTGGTACACAATTCCACCAAGTTGAAGGATACCCGGGGCAACATAGGCAGCAGAAGGTCTCCTTGGTAGGCACTGTATGTCTTAGGGGGGGGGGGTAAAAACAGCCACAAGCCATTGCATACAGGGAGATCCTTGGTCCGACCATAAGTTCGGTGAGAGCGTATAAACTAGCCGAAGCTTAGAGGGTAGCCAAGTCCACACCACTCTCAGTCCGCAAGCCTCTTGAGGTCAACTCACCATACTTGGAGTGATGAAGGATGCGTTGGAATTGACCGTGCTTGCTCTCTGGGTCCGGCTGCACATCGTCAACTCCCTGTACTGTCATCACTACTGTTGACCCTAGGCCTGGAGCAGGTGTCTTTTGAGTTGAAGCGCAGAGGACCCAGCTGAGACATCTAGAAGGAAGACAGTTTCTGAAGAACACAAGCAAATTTTCAGTTAGGAGTAAACCCTATCCTGGTGTCAGGCCTTCATTGGTGATTATAGAATCCACGGCCGGTCAACTGACTTATTTCTACCTTCTGAGATGCCTTTTATCATATAATATATGTAATAATAATAATATGACTGAGATGAGATCAGATGAGATGATACAGCAAGATGGCTGTCTTGCCGCGATGGTGACAATTTTGCCGCCCCCCCCCCCCTCTTTTTCTGAAATTACTCACAACGTGCTGGGTAGCCACCAGTGGCCCAAGCGTGGTCACACTATTGATTGCAGTGTCATATCTTTCAGACAGAAATTAGTGAACGTGGAGTTAATTGTTCAGGCACAAGACAGGACAATGTCATGGAGGGGCCAGTTCTTCCATAAAGGCCATGACGCAGCGATGGCACGAATTACATTAGAAGAAGCAGAAGACAGTAGTGGGGCGTCAATGGTATATCTACCTTCTGCCAATTGATAAGACTATTTATGGTCTTCAACTACGCGGCTTTTTTAAATGTCAAGCCTTGCTGACAGGCGAAGGGACAGGATAACCGTAGCCGAGAGCCGCGAACGGAATCGGTACGAGTAAGATAGTGGCGGATGGCTCGAACAGGACATAGCAGAAGATCGTCCTCGAGGCCATGTACAAAGTCTGACAACGCAGGAATGGAGTACGGACGTTGAGCGCACGGACCTGAACGAACGGACTCATTTTTGGCGATAAATTCAGGAATGGGCCGAAAAGGAATGCAAGACCAATCCGCTGTCCAGGTCATAGAAGATCTTTCAAGAGCATGAAGTTCAGACACTCTGGACGCCAAAGCAAACGCCGCCACAAAGGCCGTCTTATAAGACACAGCTTTTATAGACGCGGACTCTAAGGGTTCAAAAGGTGGTATAATCAGAGCACACAGAACCACACCGATATCCCATTTCGGTAACAGTTGGCAAGTACAACGCGACTGTAATGCGAAGGCGCGAATAAGCGCAGAGATATTATCGTTAAGGCTAATGTTGGTACCAAAGGTAAGACGTAACACCCTAGCCAGAGCAGATCGATAGCCTTCCATGGTGCTAATATGAGACTACCTATCCTGGTGAAGGTGAAGGAGGAAGTCAATTACGAGGGAAATAGAGTCGGGAACGGTATCACGTCCTCGGCACCAGGACAAATAAATCCGCTGTAGAGACCGAACCCGAAAACGAACGTAGTGAGTAAGGTCCTACATATAATAAACAACCCTAAGGTTGATGACAGAACCATAATGTCAAAGTCTAACCATTGGTGTAACGGTCTATACAGGAATAAAGTACTTGATGGAGAAAGTCGGAAAAACTGTCCCCCAAGTACACCACGAAAACATTGTGTTGTTTAAGCACAATCCTAAGGTAAATGGATCTCAACATAATGTTTGTGTGTTAAAGTCAACATGGTTCTGTGTTAATACAACACTGTGCTGAATTCAAGTAAAGGCGACTAGTCCGTCATTCACAATCCCGCCGTCGTCCTCAGAGAATATCCACGTCCATAATCCAAAGACCTATTCCATATAACAGTATTTGACCAAATACTGTTGATTCCAATACAATTTTGATATTCTGAACTCCAGACTGGAAACAACAAGGTCTGAACAGAACTCTCTTCGTAGAGTAACGACGAACCTAAGTAAATCACAATGTGAAAAACCCGAGAGGAATTGATACAAGTGGAAGGTTGACGCCAAACGAATGGACTTCCCCTCCCGCCGACGACCGACGATGGAGAATCAAAGGAAGTGCCGATGAATGGATATAAAATATGCATCTCGCAAATGAAGAAATGACGTGACAAACGGCATTATGGTGTACCGGAAACGTCTAACCGATGTAATAGAACGATGCACAGGTGTATGAGAGACACATGACGGCGTAATGAACATGTCGTCAAGGTGTAGTAGGAAAGCGTAATGTGAAAAATGCGAGAAACGTTGTATATGATAAACAACGTAGTGATTTCCTCATTCACAACAACTTAATGTATATACATGCTCATAATGGAGCAGGATACAAACTTATAAAAGTACACGACGTAACAGAAGGGTGTTGCAAACAGTAACCCCGAAGTCGATTGTAATAATTTTCCTTCTCTTTAAACGCAGTAGAGATGAACATATTAAATGTTTGTAGCGTTAATCACCAAATGTAAGCTCAATGAGATAAATGGGATTATGGATCTTTGTGTCAGTGAACATGAATAATGTGTCAGTGAACATGGTTACATTATGACCTCTCCCGATGTAATTTGTCTCCTGTACATGAAATTCAGTACTGGAGTTTTATATGGAGAGAATATTAAACATTTACAACAATGTTACTATTAATAACCAAATAGTCACACAACCGACATCCAGAACAAAGATTTTTCCAGGTAACCAAGAAAGATCCTTAAAGAATTTTAAATTCCCGAAGAGAGGAAATACCTTTAAAGTCTCTCGCCGGCAGGAAAATGAGGTTATTCAAAAATTTAGAATTTGAAATGACCCAACACGAACAATTTGTCGAGAAGAAGAACAGTAAGAACATTACTAAAAAGCAGTTTGATGCTCTAGTAGACTGTACCGGTAATACATACTTGGTAGAAAGAAACCATAGAAGACTTCACGACTTACGTGTCATTAGGCTTGAACCTTGGCCGGCCAAATACATTCCCACTCACGCTAGTAATTTTAAATTTTCTCATAGGGAAGAAATTAAAATTAGTGCATAACTCCATCTGAATTATAAGTGTAATACAGTATACAGAAACAAAACAAATCACAATGTAAATAATCAGACATTTGTGTTTCAAGAATATCACACTTTCACAATAGCAAGGGTGAGTGGGTGAATAGGTTTACTCACTCACGTAAACCAACACATGATCTCATTGTTGTTCGACAGACCCTTAATTACATAAAGAGATCAGTAAAGAAGCTCATTAAGATGCGACCAAGAGTCGTAGTAAATAGGGTTGAGTTGTGATTACGTAACACAAATGCAACAATCACGCTTCATATTCATGTCAGCATGAAAGGCATATAAAACCTCTGTAAGATCTCTCTTGAACACAGAATATCAAAATCAACGTAATAATACTTGATATAACAAGAGATTACATTTTGGTAGGACCAAGGAACTGAATGTATGAAGGTGAACCTACCAAAACTGCAAGTCCGAACAGAAGTAACAACAACATGAAAATTGACGGGCTGCAAATAAAGTATCAGATCTCTCCGGCGGGAAGAAAAACGAAACCCCCGCCGATGAGGATACTATTTACAATCCTACTTGAGATATACACAAACTCAATGCATAAAAATTCATGAATCAACGAAACAAAACCTGTTCGTTTATTGTAGAGATCACAATAGGCCTTAAAAGCTCAGCACTAAAAGGCAGACTTACAGAAATGCCGGGACTAAATACAAATCTGTCACAAATTGAGCAATAACAAACGAGGTCGCGAGAGCCCGTAAAAACCCACAACAAACACAGCGGGTCGAACTCATTGTTCGTGTGGAGACGCGATATTGAATACACATTGTCTCCATCACGCAGGACTGTGTTATCAGATAAGCCTGAGATTCATATTGACTTTTAGAAAATATCGTCAGGCAATAATTTCAAGATATAGAAATTTTGAAAACTCCGACAAGAGCCAATTAATTTAGCGACGTACGTCCGAAGACAATAAACACATGGCAGATGGAAAAACAAACCATGTGAAGTCTAAAAATTTGCCCAGACAAAATTTTGAAAGAAGACAGAAATGTGAAAGAAAACTATCCCCAAAATATTACCTATTTAATCACCATCGAACCATTGACAAAAATGACATAGGTGAGATAACATACGGCGAGGAAGCATTCTTTTGTCTGACATTTAATACGAGGAAGACCATTATTCGAAGCAGACGGCATATCCGGCACCAACGCTAAAAGCGCATCCAATTTATCCGAAAAACCATCATTAACTTTACACTGAAGAAAAGGAATCAACAGATGAACTCGACGAGACCGGAATGGGCGAACGAGTGATATAACTTCAGCGAGAGGTTGACAAATCGTGGACAACCGCATGATAAGAAACGGAGTCTGCGACTGACGAACGTGGTGACCTATATAAGAAGGTGAGACCGAAAGACGTGGCAAACGGCGTGGAGGTGTAGGAGCAACGTCGAGTCGAAGTACGAGAACGGCATACCGGAGAACGGGAAGGCCGAAAAATAGTACTAGAATTCCCGGTGGACGAGAGCTCCGACAAACATGTGAATACAAAAAGCGGCGCCTTAAAAATCTCACACCCAGGATACAACTGAATCCTCTAAAATTGAAGTCCCATAACATGTCATTTACGCTATTATAGAATCGCTGATTCATCGATAGACGAAACCGCAAGACAGCAATTTTGACACTCAAAGGTAGGTCCGAACGACCCACCATAAAACGAGAAACGGATTTAGAACTGCGTTATGATTTAACCCGCAAAGGAGAAACCGACACGACGACGTTTATTTCGTTTAGAGGTAACGGAGTGTGAAAACCAAAAGACAATGGAGAGGTCGAGATAATATGCGAACCCACTGCATTCTTTTGTCCGACGAGAACAATGGATTGCTCAGGCACGGCAGGTTTGGAGAAGTCTTTGTTGAAGTAGACAAAGGAACCGGTTTGGCTGCAGACATAGCCAAACCCGTACATGCTAGGCTGTCTAAAATCTGTGATTTATCTAGACGTAGAACCGTCCCGCTAGGCGGTATATTTACAGAGGCGGGCGAGTTCTGATTACTAAGACCATGGGAAACATTTAATCCAATTCCAACGATATCTTCGTTAGCTTTCATGTCATTTACAAGAGCAATTTCCAACAGGCGTCTGTCGACTTCCGAAAGGGACGGGTCGTCAGATGCCTGCAGAAGGTAAGCCCGTCCAGCCTGGGCGTAATTTCCCCACGCCAACGGGTCCCATAATACACACTCGGCGCAAGTACTTCGCCGATAACACAACTCTTTACAAGAAAAACAAACCGTGTGGGCGTCCAAACTGGACCAACATTTCCCACACGAATTACATGCATTAGAAATCGGAAACTCAGACATAACTAATGAAAGAATTTCCGACAAATAATGAAAGAATCTCTGACAAGAAAAGAAACACAAGTCAATCTGATAAGGATACTGCGGGTCGTTACAACAACAACCCATATTATAAACACTTCCTTGATGTGCACTGGTCGAGGTACAACAGAGAAAAGAGGACTAGAATGGTTTGAGCAGAGCCTTTATAGTAATGCCGCTGGGATAGATGGGAGAGCTCTCCTAGGGGCGGACAACTCTCCGCTAGGGGAGCTAACTTTTAGTTTTAACTTCCGTTTTCTACGTTGTATCATCTTCCTGACGGAGATTAATAGGCATGAATTGAAACAGGTTTAAGATTTGGGAATCAAATGCTGTTATTAGTTCATAACCAGATTAGGGTCATACCGATCTCTGAAATGGAGGTAAAAAGATCGTTTTTGCTAAATAAATCGATTCACATATTCAAATTCAGCAAATTTCTCTTGAGGCACACACAGACATATATATATATATCCCCATGGTAAAAATAAATTGTCATCAATCATCTATTTGTGTAATAATAGGCCATATATCTGTCAAGCTGTTAAAACAACATTGACTGGTTCTTCAATGGCAAATTAATTTCAGGTCATGGAACAATAGATAGATTAATGAGCCTGAAGTTTTGAATCATATTGGTTAAGATGGAATCAAAGTTATTGAGCAAAAAGGACTTTTACCTCCTTTTAAGAGGGGTAGCCCTATTCGATAAGTTCAGACTGGCTGTCTGATATCCACAATGTATGGAAAGTTTTCATATAATTAATGAGGGAGGGAGGGAGTTTGGCTTAATGTCACACTCAAGTTTGTTTCACTCATATGGTGACAGTCAGTTTGGTTGGTGGAGGAAGCCGGAGTACCCGGAGAGAACCACCGCCCTTCGGCAAGTAACTGACAAACTTTCACACATGGACCAGCTGGGCTCAAACCCGTGCCGGTTCAGCGGTGTGAGGCTAGCGCTCACCAGCGAAGCGCCTTAGACCACTCGGCCACCGAGGGTCCCTATAATTAATGATCTTATGATAAAGGATACTGAGACAAGGTTGAGGTAGTTGACAGATGTCTAACTCGACCGGCTGTCTGATATCCACCAGTGTATGGGCAGTTTTCATATCCAACATCTCTTTGTATTCCTACAACGAAAAAATCAACATCTAATTTCATTGGACAATGGATACATTGATGACCAGATTCTGTTTCATGCAATACTACTACTGAAAATAGACAATCTTTAGTCCGGAATAGGTATTTGAACAGGCCTTAATTTTAGACTGATTGCTTCCCGTCGTATTCCATACAGAAGACCGGTCATGGCTACGTCATCTTTGAATTCGAACGATTCATCTTATTGGCTGATATTTCCAGCAGCCTGATTTATATAATTTCCAGTACTAATTTTTTATTTCATTTTCCTGTATTACTAACATGAGCAGTGTGACTAACGTCACAGGACCTACGAAGTAGGGTAGGCATTAGGACTCTGACGCGAACTGAACTCTTGGAAATCCCCACCCCCAGTTGAAATCCTGCCTATATTAAGATGGGCACTGCCCAAGTCAGAATCACCAGTGATTTTCATCAAAAATCACCAGAAGTTTTCATCAAAAGTAGGTCAGCTCAGAACTTGTTGGTAAGTCTCCTAATGCACCTTCATGCCAAAAATCAAGGTTCTAATGTCAATGGTTCTACTTATTTTGCCGACGAAAGGATCCAACACCGTTTACCTTCACTGTTATTCTCTCACCGGATCCAAGAATATCCAGGTCACTGTCCTGTAATCAGAAAGAAGGAATCAATGGAAAAGACAAGAAATTTCAGTGAATGTAGTCTCCTGCAGAAGATACACTTCCATCCAATATCCTCCAAACAGAGTATCCATACAATGATTTCCCAAATCAAGCACCACAAAATGGTGTAGTGTCTGCATCTTATTTAAGCCCTGGCTCTTCAAAATTGTCTGTATAGTTTCTATACAAACATTTTCCACAGCCTATTTAGATTCAATCTCAGTAAACTAAAGATTTTATATCACTGAATAATATATCTCACTTCAATGCTACATAAATCCTGTGGAATTTCAAACTACATCTGTTAGCCAATCAGGTGGCTATCTGGGAGAAACAATTGTAAAATAACACTTCTTGTAATTACATAAATGGGCACATGGACCAATATAGTAAACAATACAGCGAAACAGTATCCAAATAAGATATCATGCCCAGACTTGATTCATGGTAAACGTTATTCTCCAGAAAGTTCAAAGGATTGCTCCTGTCGAATAGTCTGTTTTTTGTCGGGCGGCGGGGAATATTAAATGACCATCTCACAGAAAGATTGTGAATATCCCTGAATCAAATGCCAATCAATGTCAAATTGAAAAGGCAGAATTGTTGTGATTGGATTATTATGGGATCTCGGAGAATACAGGAAAACAGCTAGCACAATTTTTTTTTTTAATAGCATTGCCACTAGATTGTATTTACCTGATATATCATCTTGGTTAACCAAGATTGATTAGACTGGACTTGTGCCAACCTTGCCCTGGTCCACAGAAACCCAGATGATGCAAAATGCTTTGTCGGCCTATATGTACATACCTTATCAGTGGCCTTGGCTCCACAAAACTGTTCATAGACAATCAGTTTGGTTATGGAGGATGGGGAATCTCCACACATCACACAGTTTGTCTATACATACTTTATCAGTTGCCCTGGATTCACAAAACTGTCCAGTCAATCAGTTTGGTTATGGTTAGAGAATCTCCACATATCACAGAGTTTGTCTATACAAACCTTATCAGTGGCCCTGGCTCCAAAGAACTGTTCATAGTCAATCAGGCTGGTTAGGGATGCAGAATCTCCACACACCACACAGTTTTTCTATACATACTTTATCAGTGGCCCTGGATCCACAAAACTGTTCAGTCAATCAGTTTGGTTATGGTTAGAGAATCTCCACATATCACAGAGTTTGTCTATACAAACCTTATCAGTGGCCCTGGCTCCAAAGAACTGTTCATAGTCAATCAGGCTGGTTAGGGATGCAGAATCTCCACACACCACACTATTTGTCAATCAGTTTGGTAATGGATGGAGCATCTCCACATTATCACAGTTCGTCTGTCTATACATACCTTATCAGTGGCTCTGGCTCCACAGAACTGTTCATAGTCAATTAGTTTGGTTATGGATGGAGCATCTCCACATACCACACAGTTCGTCTGTCTATACATACCTTATCAGTGGCTCTGGCTCCACAGAACTGTTCATAGTCAATTAGTTTGGTTATGGATGGAGCATCTCCACATACCACACAGTTCGTCTGTCTATACATACCTTATCAGTGGCCCGGACTCCACAGAACTGTTCATAGTCAATCTGTTTGGTTAGGGATGGAGCATCTCCACATACCACACAGTTCATCTGTCTATACATACCTTATCAGTGGCCCTGGCTCCACAGAACTGTTCATAGTCAATCAGTTTTGTTATGGAGGGAGAATCACCACACACCACACAGTTTGTCTGCCTGCCTCGTAACCTGATAGTTCTAAAGCTCCCTTCCACAGCATCAAATAACAGCAAACGTTGAGAGTAGGAAGCTGTGATTTGTTAAGGTCTACACTGTGTCACTATTAGAATAACGAGCCCCATACCCTGTAACTTTTCCCAATATATATTATTATAGATAAATATGAAAATTGCAACCCTTAGGGAAACAGTTTCAAAAATTCCCATATGCAAGTATCTCAGTATTGATGAATTCAAAAAATTTAATCTATGGGTGACCGCAACGGACAGCAGAGATCTGTATATGAATATTGGAAGTTCAAGAGCCGTGAGCTCCAGGGAAGGATAATTATTGTACATTCTGATTTGAATCGGAGCGATTTGGAAGAGGAGAAAAATTGACAATGTCCGGCGACTAAAAAGCAACAGGAAAGCTTCCCTCTACACCTCACATTCAGACCCAAGAATACGGTGAATTCATATATTTGTCAAATAACATACAGATGGCGGGCTACAATATCCAACTGAATAACTTGATTGCCACATGTATGGTACTACTAGCCATAATTTCTGTTGTCATATAAAAGGATACACTGTATTGCTGTAATGATCTTGATCACCTCCAGAGCCTGAATACACCCAATAATGCCCGGTACTAGAAAAATACAACCACCATATGCATCATTATATTAATACAACCAAACCTTTACCCTGCAAACAATGGATAATAAGCTTCTTAACTTCACTAATTAGTCACAGCCTTCGTAATGCAGATTAACCTCCCTTTTTCTAGATAGATAGGTGATGTGTGCAAAATCCACACCCCCATGTATGTCCGCTAAATGTGATTGGTTATTATCCTAGGGTCAGAGTTCACAGGCTGGTGTGATTCGTGGCGATTGGACATAGTGACGGGGGTAGCTCAAGGACAGGGCGTAAAAGACAGACAGTTTTAATCTATGCGATACAGATATTCCATGTACTCTGATTGGATGCAGAGCGTATACTACAGCGAAGGCACGCAACACAGGAATACAGTCTGCAATGTAGGGTACCAAACCTTAGGGCCTCCGAAAAAAATTTCTTTACAAAACAGATTTTTAGTCCGTGGTCATTCATCCACCATTTCTACAGGGTTTTTAATGGTCTAGAAGGATTGCAGTAGAACCCTGTGCAATATGGTCCAATTACTGATGATACATACCAACTCCTAGGACTCCCCCATCAGAGCAATTAGTGACAGTTTCTGGGGGTGGGGGTTTAGGGTAGAGACATCTATAACATGGTCCTCCTCTGTGATTGTAAACTGTCAGCTGTGAATATACACAAACATCAGATAATCATTTTCTTCCAAGATGTTTGAAAACATTTATTTTCAATATTTTTGTCTGGACTTTCACAAATGATTCCCCCAGTGTATAATGGTTCGTTCTGTCTTCATTCAGAAATGCAAACATGCATGCTGCATCTGCACACAAAGGAAACATTTTCTCCATAATGGTAGTATGAATGGATACTGGGTATGATGATTGTATAAAGAAGACATGGATCATTCTTTTTCATATATACAACAAGGTGGGGTGGGAAGGATTAGATGGATTCAATAATTTGTTGCTTTTTTCCTGATGAATTCAGATTGAATTTGTTGTGGCATAGGCCAGGGTAAATAAATTTGAATTTTTTTAAATGAACATAGTTCTCCAGATGATTTTCCTGTGAGAAAATATGCACCCCTCCGATAACAGAACAGAATTGGGGGGGGAGAGATTTGTCAGTTAGTAATAACTGCCATAACAATATCAAAGTCCAAAAAGTAATGATTATTATCATATTGACTCATCTCATCATATCAAAATAAAATATACTTATACATCCAAACATGGAAAATATCTACTTCAGTACAAGTCTTTATTTTGTTACATAAGGCCAAACCAATTTTATTGTTTGTTTGATGGGTGAATTTATTTTTTTTTCAAGATTGGAGGCAATACCATTTCTACCTGCAGAAAGAAGGGGGTGAACTTCAAATGTTAAGTTTTATTTTCTATTATCACTTTCAACCTTACTAAAATACTAAAATCTGTGCGAGAAACAAAAAATAGAATTGGTGCGGCCTAATACAACTGTCCTTTCTATTTCTCAATGAACAATAACAGAACCAGTCCAATTACCTGTCCCTCAAATCGTAAAGCACTTCCTGACACCAGAGGTTTCCCTGATAGCACACATGCATCATTTAACAGATACCTTGTGGCTACATTGTCTGTGGCATCCACAATTACATCATAACTACCAGATGTTAAGGAGCGTCGGGGAGTACGAGAAATACTTGTATCAATCTGCACTAAATTGTGAAATATTAATTGGACCAATACATGAATACATTTTACTTATGTAGAAATAGAACATAATTTGGATACTGTTGAATAATCTGTAAAGCATTTGAGCTGTCTAGCTGTAGACGATAGGGTATACACTTCACTTGTGAGTTTAACCTGTAGATACAACAAACAAATGAAGCAGGAGATGAAATACATTGGACACTGCATCTGGTTAACTACGAGAAATAATAAAGCTATTATCCATAATGGTTTTTCAAGTTTAGTTCTAAGCCGACACCCAATTAAAACAAAGACATGCTAATCCCACGATCTGAAAATATATCGAAATATACTCGGTTGATGACATATTTTATCTTTGAACAAATGCTAAGCATAAGGGCTATAAAAACATATTTTATTTTCAAGTCAGAGGCCTACCGAGAAAGTGGTGCAGTGACAAAATTTTCAAAAATTTCTGTTTTCTTGTTTAGGTTTCTGAGGCCCACTTTGCAGACAGTGATTTATGTTGAGGCTTAAAATGTCATGCCCAGTACCTTTGTTTCACATACTACTTCAACAGTTATTAGCTCCACTTCATAGCACATGGCAGACAAATTCAAGGGAGGTAACTCTCTGCTCAGTCACA
>JAVTVY010029263.1:0-12370 GCA_036873755.1 Hanleya hanleyi
GCATGCGCAGTGAGGCGAATACGCGTCGAAATGCTCTTTGTATACTACTGTGATGGTTTCCAGTCAGTGGCTTATAACCCAAATTATAATATTTTTTATAATCATAATACACTGAATTATATTTACTCACTCTTCCTCTTTTTCTGCTATACTTGATGGGTCAGTAGGGGGCTCGTCATAGGGATCGGGCTCCATTTCACACGATTGTTCTCCACCTGGAATAGAAGTCAATGTCTCTGCTTTCGGTGAAGTGGCATCTTTACAAGTTCAGGTAAATCTGAAATCCTCGCAGAGAGTTTACCTGGACAATATTGGTGATTCGAAGGAGTTATTGAGTCGTTGCCTCAGTTATACAATGTCGTACATTTCATCCCACAAAATTTTAAATCAGCATGTCAGTATCCCAAACCTGGAGTTTTTTGCTTTGACTTCCGATGTCGATTTCAGCTCGACATCAATTTAGTTCGGTCACACCCACAGGCCCGCAAAACAAGAGATTGGGAGAAGTGTGAATATGGGGCCTCATATAACCTTATGCATGAGCATTCCATATTGACACTTCACCCTAATACCACCCCACACGTGGCCCTTGCTTTGCGGGCCCGTGGTCACACCTCACGAGGATGGTGACTTGTATTGACCTCCTGATATTGGTACCATGGATAATGTGTCTGTAGTGGTGACAGCTATGGTTGGCCATCCCTGCCACAATTCGTCATTTACAGGATGCCTGTAATTATTTTGTACCATGGTATAAAATCGCCAAGCCTGCCACAATTCGTATTTACAGGATACCTGTAAATGCCAAGCCTGCCATAATTCGTATTTACAGGATGCCTGTAATTATTTTGTACCATGGTATAAAATCACCAAGCCTGCCACAATTCGTATTTACAGGATACCTGTAAATGCCAAGCCTGCCATAATTCGTATTTACAGGATGCCTGTAATTATTTTGTACCATGGTATAAAATTGCCAAGCCTGCCACAATTCGTATTTACAGGATACCTGTAAATGCCAAGCCTGTCATAATTCGTATTTACAGGATGCCTGTAATTCATTTAGCCGTAAGTCGTAAATTTACGCCTTCTTATCATTTCCACCAATGATATGCGCTTTTACAAATTTGGTGCCGGGTTTTACGCAACCTCCAAACAGGGTTATCTCTCCTCCTGTCAGTCGATCGACCCTGCCCTCAGTAAATTATACAGGGCGAAAAAACGCCCTAGCAGTCTCCGCACAGTGAGTCTTCACCAAGTCATGTAGCCTTTGCCAGAGATTAAAAGTGCGAGATTATCCGAACTGTTCGGTATCCCAACAACTTGAATTAACCAGAATTAATCAAGTACTTAAATAACTGTTCATCTCTTTACAACAACAACATTTGGACTACATCAAGGCATGGAGCCTAATATAGATTGAGAGATCACTCCGTGACATCAATGGTCAAAATTTGGCCGCCGATTATATATAGAGACCCCATATTTCGACACTTCACCCTAATACCACCTCACCTCTGTTTTGCGGGCCCGTGGTCACACTTCATACCTCGCAAAGGATTGGCGTATAAAGCTAGCTTTGCGTGTTCAGATTGGTTTGATTAAGAGGAAACCCCATTGATCTATTTATATCAAGAACTGCTAAAGGTAACTATAACCAAGCCAGTGTATCGACCCTAACAGATCGATCGACACACTGGCTCACGAGGATGGTGACTTGTATTGACCTCCTGATATTGGTACCATGGATAATGTGTCTGTAGTGGTGACAGCTATGGTTGGCCATCCCTGCCACAATTCGTCATTTACAGAATGCCTGTAAATAATATATACCATGGTATAAAATGCCAAGCCTGCCATAATTCGTATTTACAGGATGCCTGTAATTATTTTGTACCATGGTATAAAATCGCCAAGCCTGCCACAATTCGTATTTACAGGATACCTGCAAATGCCAAGCCTGCCATAATTCGTATTTACAGGATGCCTGTAATTATTTTGTACCATGGTATAAAATCGCCAAGCCTGCCACAATTCGTATTTACAGGATACCTGTAAATGCCAAGCCTGCCATAATTCGCATTTACAGGATGCCTGTAATTATTTTGTACCATGGTATAAAATCGCCAAGCCTGCCATAATTCGTATTTACAGGATGCCTGTAATTCATTTAGCCGTAAGTCGTAAATTTACGCCTTCTAATCATTTCCACCAATGATATGCGCATTTATAAATTTGGTGCCGGGTTTTACGCAACCTCCAAACAGGGTTATCTCCCCTCCTGTCAGTCGATCGACCCTGCCCTCAGTAAATTATACAGGGCGAAAAAACGCCCTGGCAGTCTCCGCACAATGAGTCTTCACCAAGCCATGTAGCCTTAGTCAGAGATTAACACAAACATTTGGACTACATCAAGGCATGGAATATAGATTGAGAGATCACTCCGTAACATCAATGGTCAAAATTTGGCCGCCGACAGTGATAAAACTAAGCCCCTTGATTATTTTATGACCGCTTAGCTTACCACATGGTGGGCTGACTGACCAGGCTTTCAGGGACTCTCGGCTAATTCCGCAATGTTCCGTGGTGGTATGAGCATGTTTTAGGGAGTTAAATCCTGATAATGTACATGTGTAAATGTGTTAAAAGGCGATTTTCGCTCGTGTGGGCACCCAAATCGAATGTCGGAATGTGTAAAGCAGCCAGCCATCTCACTAATGTGTCCATTCATATTATCCGGAAGTCTCCGGAAAATATTTTATTTTACGAGAACATTTCACTCATCTTGAATATATATGTTCATTCGTCCATAAATCTGGATCTAGTGGACGGATTTCAATGTTTTTTGCACCAGAAGGCATCATTTTCCGAGCCTGATTTCCTGCCTACCATAATTTCCAATATACAGCCATTATTTACAGATTGGTCGGTTTACGGTTGGTTGTAGTTTATCTCCGCCCATATTACTGTGACCAGTGTTCAAAGATGGACCACAGTTTTAAGACATCAAGTTCCTTGATTGCTGTCATTGGCCAGACCTGAACACACATGACAGACTGACAGCAATAAAACCAGCAGTGTCAACAGATTAAGACCTCATTATCTAGCCTGCTTGCTTTGATATTTCTTTGAGCAGGGTTCTAAACAAATTAAACACAGACGGTGGTAGATGAGACTGATAAGATGTTATTCCTCCATCTACAGTAAGCTCCATGATCAAGGGTAACGGTCGTTTGTTTGAAAACAAATCAGCGATGCTTGCTTTGTCGGAATTGAATGGTCCCGCACATTCACATCTGCAAAATTATATATCCTCGTATTTAGTATGTGGACTGTTTTTGGCTGGTAAAATTCATGTTTTGTGAAATGACGTTTTCGTATATGGCTATATGTAAATTGACTGAGGGTAGGGTCGATCGACTGGCAGAAGGGAAGATGACCCTGTTTGGGGGTTGTGTAAAGCCCGGCACCAAATTTGTAAAAGCGTATATCATTGGTGGAAATAATAAGATAAGAAGGCGAAGATTTACGACTTACGGCTAAATGAATTAGAGGCATCCTGTAAATACGAATTATGGCAGGCTTGGCGATTTTATACCATGGTACAAAATAATTACAGGCATCCTGTAAATATGAATTATGGCAGGCTTGGCATTTATACCATGGTATATATTATTTACAGGTATCCTGTAAATACCAATTGTGGCAGGCTTGGCGATTTTATACCATGGTACAAAATAATTACAGGCACCCTGTAAATACGAATTATGGCAGGCTTGGCATTTTATACCATGGTACAAAATAATTACAGGCATCCTGTAAATACGAATTATGGCAGGCTTGGCATTTTATACCATGGTATATATTATTTACAGGCATCCTGTAAATGGCGAATTGTGGCAGGGATGGCCAACCATAGCTAGACAGCCTCTGTTTTGGGCGCACATTCCCTCGATCAGCAGTTGTTGTTTTCGTCGGTGTTGTGTTGAGGTACATTGCAACAACGACGGTCAAAACCGGTTGACACTTGACCCACTTTAACCGCTAATGACGCACTTACGACACTTTTGTCACTGATAGTTGCTGATGCAATTTCGCATTGTCGTACTTGTGACATTAACGGTTAAAAGTATACATCTCAACCGCTAAGATCACGCAACAAAGAATTTATGTAACCTAGTCAGGGGACCAGTAATTATCTGATGTGACTAACTTTACAAATGATATCTCCGTTTCCATGCGGAGTTAGAAATCCATCTTTGGTACATGGACCAATTCCAATACGGTGAAGTCATTAGTTCCACTTTCTGACGTCAGAGGGCGCTGTACTTATTCACGGATTGAATAAGATCTATAATATTTACAAGCCGGTCTGAAATTAGTCAAGTACCAAGACTCTGCCCAGCTAACACACAACGTTTTCACAACATTGTGGGAAAGTTGTGGTTTGGTCAGGTCAGAATTAACGTTACCACAACGTTGCAGTAACGTAAAACACAGACGTTTCAGCCTAACGTTCCAGCAACGTTCGCGGTGAACATTTTCAAAACGTTGTGTATAAGTTATTTAGGGACGTTGTTTCATTACATTGCTGTGACGTTACAAGGACGTCATGTTTTCCATTAGATCTAATTTAGAAAACAATGGAACTTTTGGATACCCCGGTTCTAGCCTATGTAGGCTTTATAATATTCAGTCAAATTTTTATAGATAATTTGCCCATAAATCATTAATTCTGGTTTCGATTTCTAAGTTCAACCATTCATTGTTTGTTTGGATGCAAAAAATGCATAATAATAATAGGGTACATGCAATTGAGGCAGAACTAAAGGATTGATTTCAGCTATCTATTATTAATTTGTAACCAATGCCTTTCAAATCTATTCATTGAGATTGACATGTAAACGAGTCAGAACTTTGCCACTGGTCTGTGCATGGGTGGATGGCTGGGTGTCAAGTTTGTACTTAAATATACTGGCTGTAGCCTACACGTACAGGCTTACATGTATATATATTTTTATAAAGGCAGGCTTAGTTCTTAACTGGACACAAAGTATGATCCAAGTGTGGCTATATTTAACCTAACTAATTTGCCCTGTAAGACCAAAAAGGCGGGAGATCCAAGATGTCTTTGTGTGGATGATTTCTTCCAGATGGTCAAAAAGCCCTGAAATCAGTAACTTTGGTCTCCGTCTATCGCTGTCTTAGTCATTGACCAAACATATCTCCAACCAGCTCATTTTCCTGCCATCTTTCAACCACCGTTATATTCAAAGATTTGCTTTCTATCTGCTGTTCCTACTACTGAGGGTGAGTACAATTTTTATACGAGTATGTCATTTGGAATTGATAATATAAATTGATAAAGATTCTTGTATTATATTGTACCGGATTGTGTCGGAACGGAATTCAGACTGAAATATAATTTCCAATACTATGGTAACGTGTTTGGGGAGTATGTGAATGGCACTATTAGGGTTTATGTTACATTTTCCCTTCCCATATTTCCGGGGTATGGTTTTCATCAGGTTTTATTTCATGCTTTCATTGAGATTCCAGATGTTAAATAATATTCCTGATGGGGCCTATCTGTGAGATTATGTATGTAGATGTATTAACAATTAACAATTATTACTATACACAGTAATATAGAACCTTTTTAATCGCATACTGCTTAATCAAAATTTTGCAAGATATGTGCGCATGCGTACTATTGTCACTTTCATTGAAGGACGATCCAAAGATCCCTCGCATGCTGATTTATTAGGTACTTATTTTATAAAAATAAAGAGATGAAACACTAATTAATATATACATTGTCCGCAGGCGTAATTTATCCTATTATGATACTCTCTTGAATAATTATATTTGAATTGGTGACTATTGGTGAAAATAATTTCAATCGAACGGAAAGATTGGCTTTTAAAATCTGTGAAGATTAGATCTTGTCCCAGGTTCCAATCTTCTCAGATTAAAGTGTCAATCTTTCAGTTCAATCTATTAGATTAACAAAGAACACAATGAATCTAGCCGTAGACTGGAAATTCAATCTAATATATCCTGATCAACCGTTGGAATTTTCAATCTAATAGATTGATTCTCAATCGAAACAGATTGGTCACTAATTCCAATCTAATAATTTAAGAGAGTAATAATTTAAGGAATAGGTTTGAAATGGCTCATGCGATAACAATATAGCATACAAAGTATACTATACCACCATATGCATCGAGTACCTTAAGCCTAGCGCAATGTATATCATGAATTTAGGACTTGATCGAGTATTCATACCTCATTATAACTCATGCACCGGTAGGTCAATATGCTAAACCCGTGCCATTTAATTGACCCATCCTCCTAAAATTTACAGACCGTTAGATCATACAGTCCAACACAGACCAATGCACACCGATATACTTACAAAGAGCAGACCGATACTAAAAACATACAGACCTATACACATAATACTACTCCTATACCTTGAAAAAAAAATCAGTTGAACATATAGCTCCTTACAGCGCAAAACCTGACGGCGCTAGATGGTGACGTTAAATATGTCGCTGGTTGTGATTGCAAGCACGGTATGTTTCTGCGCGAACAGGAAATTATTCAGTGGGATGAAATTATAAATATGACACATCGTGATAACATAATAAATGCAAAACACTATTTCATTAATCAACTATCCGATGTCATTGAGCGGCTTTGGCTTGGGCGGGTCTGCCCGATAGACCAATATAGCAGAAGATTGAACAAATCATAAGGGCAAATGACTATAGCATGCATTTGGGAAGTCCACCAAGCATCAGACGCGGTAATTCCATTCGTGGGTTGGGGGGGGGGACATATATATTTATATAAAAAATGTGGATTGTTAAAGCATAGGCCTATTGATCTTGTCCCTAGACAGTCAAATACATGTAATTTAAATGTCACCCATTAAAGTATACAAAATGTGTACATCTTTAAACCGGCTATGTTTGCTCCAGCTGGTCCGCTTTTGCCTTTTACAATTTTGCATCTTTTTGTGTTGTTTTCTATTTTTCAGGTTTTCACCTCAGTACATTAGGCGGCGTAAATATCAGAGAAAACATCAGAAGAATGCCGGGGTAACTGGGGATCAACACGCTGCGGTGCTTTTACAGCCTTAAGGGGATGAAAGGCAAAAGTTCCCTGCAGGATTTGGCCATTTACCAGGTGTTAATCAGTAAGTTTACTGTTTTAAGTGATTGATCAGTAACTCATCTTCGTGTATACCCACCAGTGCCAGGCCAGAGGTATAGCTTTCACAATGGTGTCATAGTTTGAATATTCTCATAACTGCCTTACATACAAGAATCGTTTATATTATATTTAGTATAGTAATATGCATTTTATTGCCCCTAAAATCTCTTTTGGTTGTTTTGTTTCCATTGAAAACTAGTTCAGCCTGAATATGCTTGAGTTTTGATTGGTGGACATAGTTAATCAAGATTTGTTTTATTATATCTAGTGTACAGACCTGCAATGCATTACTGAAATAAAATTTGAATTAAATCATATAATATTCATTTTCTTTTCAATATTTCAGAAGCCTGCATGAGGAATTTTGAAGCGGCCAAGGTGGACGACATAGAGGAAGCGATTGCAAATACACTGAATACACCAAAATATAAGACACCCGCTGGGAAGAAGAGCAATGGCACCAAGGATCAGTTCAATGAGAACCTGTCCGATCTGTCCGCATCTGATGAAGAACGTCAACGTTAAATACTCAGGGCTCCAGTGGATATCTAATCCTGGAAATTCGTGAAATTCTGACTGGACTTCTGTTTGAAGCTTTATTGTTGGTCGGAGCATACTTAAAGAACTGATAGGGGGAGGAGATTGCCAGCTTCCAAATTAATTACAATAAATCACCTCTTTACCTAAGAATTGTGTTGCTTCAACTGTTATTCAGTGCTACTTGTTCTATAGAGTTCGAAATTACCTCGCCAATTGAGGATGTTTCAATACAAATTGAAGGGGTGAGGGTTGGAGGTGTAGAAGAAGAGGAATAACTCCTAGAAAGGGTTACCATACACACCGAATTTTGGACCTAAAGTGATTAAAAGGGATTTTTTTCAGATTTATACCTGTTGTACTTTAAGTGGGTGAACCCAAGATACCCTTAAAGTTCCATTGTCAATGTTCTTGAAAATGTTATCAAAACGTTCGATCACAACGTTGTGGTGACATCTAGGAAACTCCAAGAGATCGCGTTCCTACTACGTTTTCCAAAACGTTGTCACAACAAAAGTGTCGCAACGTTATCATAACGTTAAATTCTAACGTCCGACCACAACGTTAGGAAACATCTAGAAAACTCCACAAGATCACGTTGCTGCAACGTTTTATCACGACGTTGTCACAACAAAAGTTTCACAACGTTATCATAACGTTAAATTCTAACGTCCAACCACAACGTTAGGGAACATCTACAAAACTCCACAAGATCACGTTGCTACAACGTTTTACCACAACGTTGCCACAACGAAAGTGTAACGTTGTCACAACGTTCTGACAACGTTAAATTGTTAGCTGGGTACAGGTACAGTTTGATTCGTTTGATTCGCTAGTGATTGAACATAACTGTGTTGTGAGATATGCCTTGCATATGACTTCACCGAACTTTCTGCTCTTCCATTGATTGAGAATATTGCGTGTGATGAAACGGTTTATAGTTTACAGAAATGTGCCATGCCCTAATGAACTCTGAGACGTCTTCTCATAAATTTCTTGGAACATTTTGGACTGAATCCTCATACAGTTTGGTAACGTGTATTGAACAATTATCACATGTGTGCCATGGCACCGCCTGATATGAACTGCTGACATCTTTCGTATATTGTGCGCATTTCTTTCGTTTATTATCGATAATACTGCATGCCTAGTCAAGTTGATAAATCAACTATAAAACTAGTAGATTGCATGAACTTTGTGACTGGTGAGTTTAGTGATTTGAAGATTGGTAAATCTAGCCTTTGGACTTTGGATGAGAACATTGTGATGTAATTTCACAGTGATTTATTTTTTTATTAGGACTTTTATCGCGATCGGTTTCCATAATAGCTAGTGTAGCTAGTAAACTAAACACTTAACGCATTTGAGCTAAACGAAACTAAGGTCGTTGATACACTGAGTGCGTATAGTTATTGTAGCATATCATGCTGGTAGACCATGAGAGCCCGATTGATTTAGGCTGCTGAGCCCTTACTATCCCGGGTTAGGCTATACGAGCCTGGTTATTTTTTATTGTTTATGGTACCATCCTAAATTTTATTATTATTTTTTAGATCCTCAGATATGTCTAGGACGTTAGATGGCGAATCGGTTTCAATTTACGCGTATTGACAACTTTTTCAAGTGCAGTACTTATTACGTCCATGTCGACCATTGACACTTAGACTAGCTTTCATAATGATGAGGTATGACTTAGCACTGACCATGCTAAAGAAGTCTAGTACTTGGTGATAACCATGATAAATGTTTGAGACATAACCACCGGAGAGTTGTGTCTGTGTTCGAGTTATTTTATTTTTTTTCTGCATCAATACGAAAGGAAAATGAATCGGAAAATGCGCGTTGTCATTTAATGCAGAATTCTTTTGGCATAACTGATTGAGTTTCCTTACGTGATTTCTTCCTACTGACATAGCAGTTTTTCTAGCAACGAACAGGGAGGTTAATTCTGTTTTTTGTTTGACGGTTTTGACATTTTGATACATTTAAATGCTGTTCTACATGCATTTTGTTTTGTTTGACAATTTTTGTTTTGCTTTTTCATGTAATGTTTTGGCAAATTGTTTTGCTTTCCATGTAGTGTTTTGAGTAAATTGTTTCGTTTTGTGTGTAACGGTAATGTTTTGGTAAACTGTTTTGCATTCGCAGCTGAGGTACGCGAAGGATTTTTATGCACTTCTTTGGTCATACTTGACATGTATACACTCGCCGTGTGACTGGCAAGTTGTATAAGATATTTGGAGTATTAGAGTTGTAGAAATTTTGATGAATGTGGAATAACAACACTACGCTATGGACATGGACTATGATAATTTGATAATGATTTAAGATATTTAACTGATATTGAGGATAACGAACTAAGCTATGAATAAGGACTATGCTATGAACTTTAGATATCATTTTAATGCAATATGCATTTTGTAGCTTTTAATGCAGCCCATGGGCGTGCGTTTTTATGCATGGAACGTACTCCCATTTGTGAATAAGTTCTGGCGTATTGATTACCGTACTTCTGGATTGATCACTCATGCAGTCTCTAGTACCATTTCTTTCCCTCTCCTTGTTGTTTCTGTTTTTGGGTCTTTCCATTTCAGATGGAAATACCTATTGTTATTCTACGGATTATTATTATTATTATTCTATCCAATTTACAGCCGAAACAATTCGCACTACAGTTACAATAATTGTCACACACATAGGTATGGGTCTGAAGTTTGGCGGGAGGGTTACACGTTTGACCCTGACCTTGACCTTTTGAGATATAAGCCTTTAACCCTACCTGGCCTGGGGGGGCCATTATGGCCCCCCCTACCAAACTTTCTGCACTATCTCCGGAACGGCGAAAAATGGAGAGCTGAAACTCCGTGACTTTATCATTTGTCTTATTGGGGTCATTTTGAGTCTATTTTCATAACCCCCCGAGCAAAGGATCATGGGTAAATTCAAGATGGCGACCACGTGGTGTACCAGAAAAGTGATTTTTTGTCATATTTCTTCAAAATTTCTGCTTTTCCGCAATGAAAAGTGGGCAAAAACTATTTTATTTCATATCACATTAATATTTGCTAATTTTTCATGCAGTTTTTGTGGAGAAATTGCAAAAATAAAAAGTTCGGAAAATCTGACCAAAAAATCGACCAAAAAATGCCGTTTTTCAAAATGGCGTCACTGTGACGTCATCAAAGCGGCCATCTTGGATTTTTTTACATTTTCTGGTAGAGCTTGATCCAAGGGTACAGTGTAATAAGTTTTAGCCCCCTAGCTCAAGGGGTAAGAACAATAATTAGGGGGGGCCATTTCGGCCCCCCCCCCAGGCCTGGACAGGTCCCAAAAAGCCCAGGCCAGATAGGGTTAAAGTGAAAAATCATTTACTGAATATTGACCGAACGGCTGAGAAGACGTAATTGAGAATTAGAATGTAGATCCTTGAAAATATTCTCAGTAAAACAATACAATAAAATAAGTAGGTCAGACAAGCAGTTTTCTGGTTCTCTCCCCTGGTGCTGTTTTCCTTGTGACATTTGTGCAGTCAAAACTAATAAAAATTATTTTGCCATGTGCTAGTCATATTTTCGAACTGTTACGTAATAAGAAAAAGTAGTTATCTCCCCTTTAATTCTTTTCAAATCCCGAGATTTTACAAAGGAACGAGCTACGGCATTGATTCTTCTATCGTTAATTAACACTTTGATGAACTGAGAGAATATGACCTTAAATTTGACCTTTGACTTTAGGTGCGTCTCTATATGAGTGCAAAGTTTGGTGGTCGACTCTTGAACGGCTCATGCGATCAGCCTGAAAATAAGGTCACATGACCTACATGACGTCACAAGATCAACACTTGTGTCAGAACTCGGCCTTGACGTTTGAAGTGGTAAGCATCCAAATATGGAAAATACGGCTTCGATTCACTGAAAAACGAACACAATGACAGTCACAAAACAGTGACGTAATAGTGAGTGCAATATTGATTTTCTTGTAGCGCTAATTATACAACCATCCGATGTGACCTTGACCTTGAATGTCATAAAATGTAAAAAGCGTTGTATGTACTTTTCTTGAAAATTACAACCTACAGGAATCTGTAATTTGGTACATTTGTACCCCACGATGCAGGTATGAAGTCAGTTAATTTTCAGCCCGACCTTCACCTTGGTTCTTGAGATATGGTCATGGACAGTTTTACGACAAAAGGGCCGTAAGCCGAAAACCGTTGGGAATTTCGCTTTGAAATTTGCACTTGAATGTAGGTGATTACATGACGTAACGGAACATCAGTAGAACCCATAAAAGATACCAGAATGATTGGGAGATAATTAGCAATTTCTGAAATTTACGATTTATTCAAATTTTGCGAAAAGTATTTTTAACTATCATTGAGGGGATATACATCTGTATTTGCCTGTGAAATTTCAAGAATGTAGCTTTGATAGATTTAGAGATATTTAAAAAAAAAAAAACAATTTTCCCGAACTATTAAGCCGTTAAATGGTTCTATCAAATACGTAAAAGGGTTCTCTCAAATGTTTGTGGTCATTTGTGGATTTCATATATTCAATGGGCGTTGTCAATTTTGCTATAGCGATTCGGCTCTAGCACTCGAGGCATC
>JAVTVY010029264.1:0-12521 GCA_036873755.1 Hanleya hanleyi
CATGCTGCATTTTGTCTCGCAGCTGGTCAACGTATTCGCCATATGACGTGATCTCACCATTATCAGAAATCACCACTGCCAAATATCACTTCTGCTGGAAGTCTCACCTCACGGCCTAACATCAACAAGTTGGGGGCCAGCCCAGTACTTTCATGTGGAGTCGCTCTGTAAGCAGCAGCGAGGCATCCCAAATGAAGGTCCCACTCTCGTTGTTGGCCTCTTAGGTAAGCTCGAATCATCCTCACCAAGGTTCGGTTGAAATTACAAGCGTCTAGTCCGTCATTCATAATCCAGCCGTCGTCCATTAGAGAATATCCGCGTCCATAATCCAAAGACCTATTCCATTTCCATATAACAGTATTAGCACCAAATTCAAAAAGACAAAAGTATACATAAACATAGGCTTGTTTCCTGCAAGAGAGAAGCGGTCAACAGTTTTCAATGATGCCGGCAAGACATCATGATGTTCCAAAATATCAAATCCGTATCGCTGATCAGTATTCTTAATCCATAATATTCGTTATAGAGTCGTCATCTAAAAATGATGTACCTCAGCCACGCTTTGATTGTGACTGTTCATATGAGTACCATGAGGATCTTGAAGTACATGGGCTCATACGGCCCCTAACCCCGGGTTAAGCGGAATTAGACACATGTTACGAAACGTAGCGCCATAGATCTTGCACGCTACGTTCGTATTTTGCTATCAGCATGCGATATGTATCGCCAAATTTGAGAAACTTTGAGTGGAGGCGCTTGGTGGAATAGCCCTGTTTTTATAAGTTTCTGCAACAATGTTTTGTGACGTTGATTAAAATCATCACATTTAACACAGGATCTAGCAAATGCTACTAAGCGAGACATGTATACGCCATATGCAGGTCCAACTGGAATATTACTATCCAGAAAGGGATAGTTTACGATGTCGAAATTGTAATCATCTCTTTTGTCATAAAGTCGGCGAGAGAGAATGCCCGCTTCATTTTTATAGAGATAGAGGCTAAATAAGATGTGCCTGTAGGGCTATCTGTAGTTTCCTTCAAATCCAGTGAAGGTGGATATATATCCTTCACTGCGTCATTTATATAGCGATTATCCACAGCGAGAAGATCGTCTATATAGCGTTTGGTGAATGAGAAGGAACGGGCTTTGAATGGATCGGTTTTTGAAAGCGCCTGCATATAGTCATATTCATAAGAGAACAGATACAGGTCAGACAACAGGGGTGCACAATTAGTACCCATTGGAATACCTATATGCTGCTGATATATTGTGTTGCCAAATTTCACATAGATATTTTTAATGAGAAATTCAAGCAACTCTATAAACAAAGAAACATCCCATGAATGATATCTCTTGTATGTAGTCGACGCTCAACTTTCCCATTACACTGTGGATGTCGGGCAGATGTCCGAGTTTTCCGTATTTCGAGTAAACGGCAAAGCTCGACAAACAATACACTTCGATAATTAGAACCCTGGTCACTATGTAAATCTAGTGGACATCCAAATCGGCTGATAACTTCATCCAAAATCTTCTGTGCGCACGTAACAGCAGTCTGATCTGGTATGGGGAATATCTCGACCCAATTCGTGAAGTAATCAGTCACCACGAGTATAAACCTATTCCCACGAGGCGTCTTAGGGAAGGGTCCGAGAACATCCGTCGAAAGTCTGTCAAGCGGTGCTCCGACTCGCATGTCCCCAAGAGGAGCTCTAGGGGTATGGGTAGGCATCTTGTTCGCTGCACACGAATCACATCGGCTCACCCAGTTATTTACATCTTCACGGATACCCCACCAATAGAACCTCTGCAGCGCTTTCTCTCTGGTCTTCTTTCGACCTAAATGCCCAGCAAGAATGCTGTTATGCATCTGCCACAATACATGGTCTCTCAAACTCAAAGGTACTAGAAATTGCCAATGTGACCCACTCAAATTTTTACGGACAAATCTTCGGAATAAGACCCCATCTTTGACGTCTAAATTGTCCCAGCAATTCCAGTAATGCCTAGTGGCTGCACTCGACGCACAAACTTCAGATCCATAGGGTCGTCTTCCTGTTTCGAACCATCTCAAAACAGGCCCTATATTTGGGTCATCTAATTGCTTCTTGCGTAACGTGGACATGGCATACCCTTGTATCCATGGAGTCTCGGCCACTCTACCACACACATCTCGAGTGTTACACCCTCTGCTTAGGCTGAAGTATCTACTGACTTCATCGCGACACGTAAGCCAGAGTGTCCACACTAACCCCAGGAGTCGTCTGAAAAAGGATTTTGTCTTGTATTCCGCATCTACTTTGTTTACATTAGAAACGTCATGTTTAGGAAAGATACCTCGATTTCCCAAATCATCGTTCTCGCTAAGGCCTTCTAAAGTGATGATACTCAGGAATAACATCACCATCTTCATAACGTACTCAAACACACGTTTGCACATCTTCACAAAGACTGAAGGCCACACAAGAACTGTAACATCAGTGGCAACTCTCCTCACTTTGTCTACAGTTTCTGCCTTAGTCTTTTCCACTAATGAAGATTGCATCTCTACGGCTCTCTTCTGGCACCGCGTACATGGACCACACTTCAGAGATCTGTCCTGCTCCGAATCTAGGCACTCACAGTCTCTTGGGTTCGGGCATCGGGACATCGCGTCAGCATTCCCATGGCGTTTACCAGGCCGGTACTCCATTTCAAAATCGAATGCTGAAAGGATCTCTATCCATCGAGCAATCCGATTTTTTGGCTCCTTTAAACTGAACAACCATCGCAATGCTTGATGGTCTGTTCTCACCAAAAATCTCTGACCCAACAGATAGTGCTTAAAATACTCCGTGAAGTATTTTACCGCAACCAAATCTCTGTCAGTAACACAATAGTTCTTCTCAGCCTTATTCAGTGTACGACTCGCATAGGCTATGACACGTTCTTCTCCGTCTTGTACCTGAGATAGAACTGCCCCTATGGACACATCACAGGCATCAGTATCCAGTATGAATTTACAATCATCTCGTGGATATGCCATAATATCCGGACTCGTCAAGGCTTCTTTGATTCCGTCGAATGCCTTCTGACAGTCTTCCGTCCATCTAAATGGCTGGTTCTTCTTTGTTAACTCAGTAAGAGGTTGAACCATAAGGGAGAAATTACGCACAAAACGTCTATAGTAATTTCCCATCCCTAATATAGCTCGTACTTCTGTCACGTTCTTAGGAACAGGCCAATTCAGAATTTTCAACACATTATCGGGGTTCGGTAATATGCCGTGTTCTGAAATGACGTGACCCAGAAACGTTACTTCTTTCTTCAAGAGGTGGCACTTCACAGGTTTTAGCTTCAACCTAGCCTCTCGTATTCTCTGAAGAACTTCTTTCAATCTTTCTGTGTGCTCATGGAAAGATCGACCATACACCACCACATCATCAAGGTAAATAAGACATTTGACCCACTGTAAACCACTAAGAGCTAATTCCATGACACGTTGGAAGCAAGCTGGTGAATTTGAGAGCCCGAATGGCATGGTCGTGTACTCGAACAGACCAAACTTCGTGCAGAACGCGATCTTAGGAATGTCTTCTTTCCGTATTGGCACCTGATTATATGCCGAAGTGAGGTCGAGAGTGGAAAACCATCTCGAGCCTTCTAAAGCATCTAAACAGTCCTGAGTACGTGGTAAGGGGAACGCATCTTTACGAGTTACCGAATTCACCAGGCGATAATCAACGCATGGTCTGACTGACCCACATTTTTTCTTCACTATCGGAGAAGCCCATGGAGAAGTTGAAGGTCTCACACTTCCTTGCTTCACTAACTTCTCAAGTGCTTTCCGATCTTCACCCGCAAATGCCAGAGGCAGTCGTCTGGGTGGCTGCTTAATCGGTTTAGCATCTCCAGTGTCAATAACATGCTCAGTGAGATGTGTTAGTCCCAAATCAGTATCATCTTTAGAAAACACATCTTGAAACTCCGTCAAGATCTTTCTCATAACCTCAGATTCGTCTGACTTCAGGCCCTTCACTGTCTCATTGTAAAGCTCAGTAAGATGGGGCGGAATACAGAATGAGTCGGCTCTCTCATTATCGCCGGTATTCACACCCTTAGTCATCTGTCTGGTTACTTCAGGCTTTGCAACATAGTCACGGGACATCGAAAGTCTTCGAATACAATTATAGTCATCTCCGGCCATCTCATCTTCGATATCAACTAGCACTTGAATATCGGAATTCGATACACTCTCAGCATACCCCACACAGGTATCCTGATTTATCGACTTTGCCTCAGAGAAAGGATTCAACAAACGCACTTTCACAGTGACATTATTAGCAACGTCAACAACACTGGAGCACAAAACAAGATTGGTCTTCTCAGCAAAATGGGGAAATGGTTCTATAACCATATCTCCATCATTATCATTCTCGCTTCTGTCGATAAGGACATCTATGACAGCTTCACTCATTCCCGGAATGATGTAATGATCTGCAGCACGCACTTTCCTCACCCTAGGTGGAGGAATCTGCTCTAATGGAATTTCGACATTATCCAAGATCATGTATCCCTCACTCAGTAAGAGATCGGCCACACCACCCGACCTCTTCTGCAGAATATCGGTCCCCAGTAGCACGTCATCTTTGATATCGGCAACAGCGAGTTCTTCGTCTAATCGAAGTGACCCTAATGACATCTCGAAAATGCCCATACCCTTATGATCAAGACTTCTACCGTTCGCGCAAACAAACGTTTTAGACCCAGCATCATTTAGTTTGGGACGTCTGTCCTGTGGTATTTTCGAGAAAACACCATCAGAAACTATAGTCTTCGTCGCTCCAGTGTCTACTGTATATGTCACATTTACACCCTGTAATGTGCCCTTAACATAAACACCTTCAGACTTCGGCCTTTGTCGTCTCAATATCTCATGACCAGTGATTTGATCATACGGATTCGTCATTTTCATAGATGTCACATCAGATAGGCCTTCATCTCGCGGGACCGACTCCCGGCCTAATGGACCGGCCCCTGGCAGTTTGGTGAAACAGACTTCTCACCAGTGATATGCCCAGGCACTACAGAAACTGGCTCATATCTTCGATTCATCTGAGCTCTAGGTACGAACGGTTTCGCGGAAACCTGTAATTGACCAGACAACTGGTACATACAGTCGCGAATAAAATGGTCACCCCCACGTCGGTAACATCCAGTGAAAGCTGCATGATTACGAGTCATGCCTGTACCTTGACCATACACATTCAAGGGTTTTGACATGGTTTGACGTGGAAGATTCCGTCTTGGTGGTCCACTACCACTGGAATTCTCCAATTTCCCCATACGTTGATCCAGAGATCCCATCAGCTGACTCATCTCTTGCCTGAACTTTTGTATCTCGGTCACGCATTTGTTCACATCAGCAGGTTTCGTCATATTTTCCTTCGGGGAATCATCAGATTTTGATTTCGTCACAACGTCCTTAGATCTATCACCCTTAGATCTAGTCTGTATACTGGACCGTACACTGTCATCAGGTATATCCATGCAATCGTCATCTCCGCATTTTACCTTGCGGGTAGTTTTACGGCTTCTTGGATTATTTCCACCGCTCTCTTGAGAACATCTATGTTTAGCCTCCATAAAACGTACTACTTCAACAACAGCGTCATCAATCGTTTCCGGTTCTTTAATGTATTCCACCTGGAATCGTGCCTTCTCATCGGTAAGACCATCAAGAAACCGTCTCAGTAAGTCCTCGCGTCGTGTTTCTCGATCACGATTCGAATGCGCTTTATCATATAGCCGTTTTAACTCGGAGGCATAATCCCCGACACATTCACCCGACTTCTGATTACGATTACTAAATTTAGCACCGTAAGCCTTTAAGTTTCCACTTTACGGAATCTATGATCAAGTTCGTCTACTAACTGACTGAAATCAGCTCTAACATCTCTAGACAACTGACCATACACAAATTCGCCAGCTTTACCCTGCAATCTAGGGAGTAACTCATCTAATTTCTCCTTAGTTGACCGGTTTCTAAGACGGGCGACATCAATAAACCGATTATACCAAACTTCCCATCTTTCCTGCCCAGTAAATGGAGGAAGTTTGGCATAATGGTGTCCATTGCGAGCCCTTGTGCTACTTCTTGCACTTAAACGGCTGGATTCATCACCGGTCTCATCATCATAACTATCATCGTCATGACGATCAGAAACCCTCGGAGTAGATCTGATAGGATGGGGATCAGAAGCTTGATCTATTCTAGTGCCCTTGTGTTCAGTTAACCCTTTAACTTGTTGAACGACATCACCCATAACACTACTCAGCGCCCCATTAAAGTCTTTCATTACCCCACGCATAGCCTCGGTTACTGCTTCAGCAACTTCTTTTCTTACATCAGACACATACACATCATGCTTAGAAGTAATACCCTCTGAGTGATCTGCTGATGGCCTCTCTAATGGAGTATCCATATCTATGAATTTCGCACCATTTAGATCATCTTCCTCAGTAGCATCTACATCACTAGCACTCATATTGTCTTCTAGTAATGTTTTCTCGTGTCGTCTTACAGCAGTACGTCTACCTCGGCGTAGCATTTTGACATTCACGTCTTCCATCTTGTCCAAGATAGGTATATACATGTAACGTCAGCAATATCAGACTTCTAGTTTTGTCTCAATAAATTCACCCACATCAAATGATGAATCAAAGCTAGGCAATGAGTTCGTCTCTCTGGATTCTCCGATTCTCATTAAACGGTGAATCCCACTTCTGACACCAGACTATGTAACGATCACACACTCTGGCCACCATATAATGTAATTGAAATACACTATAGTGATGCTCAGAACATGTACCGGTCAGGATAGCGGTTAATTATACACTTCTCGGACATCTCAGTACTTCTTGGTACATCTCGGTACTTCACAGTACGATACTTCGATATAACGTCTAGGATTCTGACACCACAGATATAGAGAGATATCTAAACTCGTAGGATAGGATAGGTTGAACTTAAACTGCATAGATGAAGTTAACACCGTGTTCAAGTTTCAACATAATAAAGGTATGGTTTTATTCGCCATAGAAAACACAAGATGTATATTGTATAACGTGATGTGGTGTGATGGAACGTGATTCAAACACTCGCATTAAACTGATCAAGTAACCTCTGTGTATACAATATAACACACGAACTCTCATGGATGGTTATGGGTGGCTACAGATCACTAATCATCTCTGTATACACTTCAGAATAACACCACTTCAGTGTAAATAACCTGTAACAGCATACAGGTGTTATGGGTTTATCACTGTATTACCCCATAACTGCTTACGGGTATTACGGGTTTGTTATGGGTATACTTCCTCACTAGGTATGCTTGTAACACAGGTACAACATCAGAGTAATGCCCCGTAACTTCTTACGGGTATTACGGGTTATAGACTTGTTATGGGTTTTTATGGGTTCTGAGTTTATTCAGCTATGAGCACTCAAAACATCAGTTGCACACATCTGCAACTTCTGCAACTGTAACTTCTTACGGGTATTACGGGTTAGGATTATTCATCTCTAATAGTCATCATAGGACAGATACATCTATAACACCCCATAACTCTTACGGGTTTCTTACGGGTGTTACGGGTTACGGGTTTCTTACGGGTTATGGGTTTGTTACGGGTTATGGGTTTTTATGGCTCATCTCTAAAATGTATGGGACATCTGTGTGATGGGGTAAGGCTTCTTTATTTGTCACTCAGTGCCATATCATCAGTGTAAGAACCCACATTGTACCTTATTGGCAGGTCTTCTCAGTGAGAAAACTTAGAGCAATCTGTCATCAGTGAGAAAGCCAAAGGCTATCTGCTCTCAAATCGTCTTGTCATCGTATTTATACTCTCCCGCTCGTGCGGTCATTCGGTACAACTCCACCTATCAGGAACTTTCCCAACTACCAAAACACTGTACAGCCACCCATAAGAGTTCACTCTACGGCTTATTAAACATTTCACAGTCAATAATTCCAGGAGAATAAATAACTCTTATGCCTCTGAGAATAATCAGATCGTTAGTTATCACTAACAGCGACAATAAATAGTTATAGCAAGATACAAATCTGTCTAGATGTGTCATCATGAAACAACATGGCGGACATCGTCCAGAACTTGTCAGCAAAGATGCATAAAAACGGCTATAACTCCATAACAGAATTATGTCATCACCTGTCAGCAAATGCTAATGATCTGTACCAAACACTGATACAATCCATCAAGAAAACAGCTGTTAAAATTACTCTGAATTGATCAGGTGAGCGTTTTACAGGCATAAACGAAAATTAGGCCATCGATAACACATTTACATGTTATGCTTTTGTACTGGAAAAACGATCTCAATACAACCATCAATAGAACAAAACTGTACAGCATAGGCTGGTCGTCTCAATATTGATATCTTGACAACATAAAAAAACTTTCCACATATGCCTCTACATTCCGTAGTACATTTGCGCACATTTGGGCTTTCTCCGTTAGTAAGACGGGTGTTATGCTAGGATATTAAAAATCAATATTAAAATGAATACGAACAAATTTCAAACACCCGTTAATGTACTCCGAGTTTAAAATATCAAATGTTAATGTACTCTGAGTTTAAAATATCAAACCTGTGTATTTTTCTTTACGAAACACAGTGTTTTGTCCAAAATTGAAGATTTTAAATTTTGGCAAGCAGCAAGATGGGTTTTTCTTGGTCAAATGTCAAATGTCCAAACGACCGCTACCACACACGGTTTACTTAATATCATTTAATCTAGTTGACTTGCTTTCCTATTACGAACTGGCAATTGTAAAAAAAAAGTTGTCTCTCATCAGCGTCACCCCCCCCCCCCCGCCCCACCCGAAAACACACACCATTGTCAACATACACACTTTTTTCATCTCATCAAGTGGGGGCGCCCTTCTCAACCCAGCTGATTAGTTATATAGAGAACGAGAGGGATAGGAGACATCCGGGTTTCATCCAACAGGACTCCTGGATCCAGCATGCATGCGCCATACGGTATTGTGAGTATGGGATTATGGGAGCGCATGTGCAGCCGGCAGTGGGACACTTTACCGAAAGCGAGAGGGGTGAGAGACATCGAGGTTTCACAGAAACGCGACACCTGGATCCGTACATGTAGCATAGGGTACTGTAGGTAGGAGATTATGGGGAGCATGCGTAACCGAAAGTGACGCTCTACCGAAAACGAAAGGAGTGAGAGACATCGGAATTTAACGCAACGATATTGTGGATAGTGAATTATGGGTGCGCAACCGAAAGTTGGACGCTATATAGAGAACGAGACGGGTGAGGCACACCGGGGTTCATCCAACGAGACTCCTGGACCCAGGGTATTGTAGGTAGTAGATTATGGACGCCTATGCGTTGAAACGCTGAGACGAGCGTTAAGGTGTTGCGACGGACGTTACCGCGTTACGATGAATTTATACCGGTAGTGTCAATTCCATGAGATATCGCGTGATCATTTAGACCATTCAGAGCTTCTGAGCTGACTTTCGCTCTCTCTCGCTTCCTCGGGCGTTATTGTGTTGCGTATACTAAAGCAGCCCTAACCGAAAGACGTGCCCAGTCGACGTCCAACAGTCAACATGGATTATCGTTTACCAGACGATATGATTACACCAGGGGAATATATACATGGAAACGAAGAGACTGAGGAGTTAGAAGCCGATGCAGATACTGAGAGCATACCGGTTGATTCCTACTGTCAGCCGACTGGCACTGACAGCATACCAGCTGATTCTGATTGTCAGCCGACTGACACCCACTGACAATCAGACGGGGAGCTCGACCATTGGAAATCAGGATACGTCTCCGTGAAATCTGAGTGAGGAAGGAGCGGAATCAGTATTGTGAAGGCGGATATTAATTCCCACGCAGCGGCTATCGAGGACGCCAGATATATCAGAATAGGGCCCGCATATTAGGAAACAGCCATGGCCCTCCATGAACTGTGTATCTTGTTTACGCTAGAAATGAAAAGAGATCCTACGCACAAAGTAATCATGAAATACAGGCTTCAATTGCAAGAGAATATTGGACTACCACTCACAGAGGCACTCAAAATGCAGTCAAATTGCGAAAACAGCTCTTTCAGCACACGTTACCGTTACAGTATCCTGGACTATGATTACGTGTGGACCCGCGCAAATGGACGGGGACACGGACAATACCGAACATAACTGACGAAGCGCCAACAAGGGCGGTTTATCAAATGGGGGCTTCTCATTGACAAGAGCAGCCACACACAGACAGTAGACACCTTAATAAACATACCCAAGGCGTCTCCGCCAGCTTGTGTATAATGTAACATTGGAGATAATAAACTATATCATAATTTGTGAACGTGTTGTTCTCTCGCATGCCTGTGTACAGGATTCTGGTTCGGTGAAGCCCGGATGTCCCTCGCCTTTTCGTTCTCGGCAAAGTGCCTCATTTCCTATTGCGCATGCGCACCAATAATCCCCTAGCTATAGTACCCCGTGACACATGCCTGGATTCAGAAGTTTCGTTCTGTGACACCCAACTGTCTCTTACCCTATCGTTCTGGTAGAGCAGTCCACTTCAGGTTACGCACGCGCAACCACATTACCCTATGGTGCATGCCTGGTTCCAGGAATCTCACTAGGTGAAATCCCGATGTCTCTGACACCTATCGTTCTTGGTTGGCATGTTCAGACTTCATTACCGGAAGACCGGCATCCGGATGTCGCATGATATGACCGTCAATCACGTGACAGGAAGCTGCGCAACGGAAAAGGTAAGAAAATGTCCCATGTGCATGCGCAACCCGAAATGCGCACCCACAACCCACTGCACATGGGGTCTTTTCTGCACTTTTTCTACTACTCACACACGAGGCCTTTTATAGTATAGATTGAAGGACGGACTAAATTCTGTTGAAATGGGATTGCTTTTATATCTGTTACCGGTATGGTAAGATTATCTGTGTACTGGTATGGTAAGACTATCTGTGCACTGGTATGGTAAGACTATCTGTGTGCCGGTATGTTAAGACTATCTGTGTGCCGGTATGGTAAAACTATCTGTGTACCGGTGTATGGTAATGCTCTGTGTACCGGCATGGTAAGACTATCTGTGTGCCGGTATGGTAAAACTATCTGTGTGCCGATATGGTAAGACTATCTGTGTACCAGTATGGTAAGACATTCTGTTACTGGAATGGTGTGATTATCTGTGTACCGGTATGGCAAGACTGTGTACAGGTATGGTGAATATCTGTTACTGGTATGGCAACCGGAAATGCGCACCCACAACCCACTCACATGCGATCTTTTCTGCACTTTTTCTACTACTCACACACGAGACATTTTATAGTATAGATTGGAGGACGGACTAAATTCCGCTGGAATGGGATTGCTTTTATATCTGTTACCGGTATGGTAAGATTATCTGTGTACTGGTTTGGTAAGACTATTTGTTTACCGGTATGGCAAGACTATATGTGTACCGGTATGTTAAGACTATCTGGGTGCTGGTATGGTAAGACTACCTGTGTACCGGTATGGTAAGACTGTGTACAGGTATGGTGAGACTATCTGTTACTGATATGGCGTGATTATCTTTGTACAGGTATGGTAAGACCATCTGTGTGCTGGTATGATAAGACTATTTGTTACTGGTATGGTGTGATTATCTGTGTACTGGTAGGGTAAGACTATCTGTGTTCCGGTATGATAAGACTCTCTGTTACTGGTATGGTGTGATTATCTGTGTACAGGTTTGGTAAGACTGTGTACCGGTATGCTAAAACTATCTGTTACTGGTATGGTGTGATTATCTGTGTACCGGTATGGTAAGACTATCTGTGTAATGATATGATAAGACTATCTGTGTACCGGTGAGGTGTGACAATCTGTGTACCCCTATGGTAAGACTATCTGTGTACCGGTATGGTAAGACTATCTGTGTACCGGTATGGTAAGACTATCTGTGTACCGGTACGGTATGACTATCTGTGTACCGGTATGGTAAGACTATTAGTGTACCGGTACTGGTATGATAAGACTATCTGTGTACCGGTATAGTAAGACTATCTATGTACAGGAATGGTTAGACTATCTGTGTACCCGGCTGGTATGGTAAGGCTATCTGTGTACCGGTATGGTAGCACTATCTGTGTACTGGTACAGTAAGACGATCTGTGTACTGGTATTGTAAAACTATCTGTGTACTGGCATAGTAAGACTATCTGTGCACCGGTATGGTAAGACAATCTGTGTACTGGTATAGTAAGACGATCTGTGTACTGGTATTGTAAAACTACCTGTGTACTGGCATAGTAAGACTATCTGTGTACTGGTGTAGTAAGACGATCTGTGTACTGGTATTGTAAAACTATCTGTGTACTGGTATGGTGAGACTATATGTGTACCGGTATGGTAAGAATATCTGTGTACTGGTATAGTAAGACGATCTGTGTACCGGCATTGTAAAACTA
>JAVTVY010029265.1:0-13125 GCA_036873755.1 Hanleya hanleyi
CACAGGGCAGCGTCATAAGCCCCACCCTTTTTAACATCCTGATTAATGGCCTGGCCAACGAAATTGACACAAAACATCCTGAAATTGAACAATCACTTTTTGCTGACGATGCTGCCATGTGGAAATCTGCTGGCTCGATAAAAAAATTGACAAGTATAATGCAAAGGGTACTGAATACAGTCAGCGATTGGGCCGATAAATGGGGATTCAAATTTTCAGCTGTCAAAACTACCGGTGTGCTATTCTCAAATAAACAGAACACAGCCATCACGCTATCACTAGGAGGACAGAAAATCGAGTTTAAGAATAGTGTCAAATACCTAGGTATGATATTCGACCGAAAACTCACTTGGAAAGACCACATTGACCAATTAAATATTCGGTGTAACAAAGACCTGAACCTTATGAGGTGCGTATCGGGTACCAACTGGGGGGCCAATAAACTTAGCTTAATCAAATTATATCAAACACTCATCAGATCCAAAATAGACTATGGTTCAATCGCGTATCAATCAGCATGCAAGACCCATTTGAAAAGGATAGACAGCATTCAGTATTCGGCCTTAAAAATAGCCACCGGGGCGTTCAAAGGAACTCTTTTATGTAGTCTACAAATAGAAACTAATGAAAAACCCTTACATTTAAGACGAGAAGAGCTGTCAATGAAATATGCAGGGAAAACAATAGCCAAGGGCGAAAGCCACCCATGCCACAAAATTTTTGGCCCAAAAACCGAATACGAATTCCTAAAAACAAAATGGGAAAAAGACTCTGCACCACTCGGTTACACGATAGAACGATTATTCGAAGAACACGACATTCCAATCTCTCGTATCTCTGACACTGACAAGGTCAATAGACCACCATGGCAACTAATCACACCACACGTGGACACGAATATGCATAGCCACATCACCAAACAGGACAACCCAGAGCATATAAGGGTCACTGCCCTCGAATATATTGACACATATTGGAAAAATCGCTTGAAAATATATACAGACGGCTCCAAAAACACAAGTCACAATACAGGTTCTGCATTCGTTATTCCAGAACTTGACATTCACGAAGGTTTCAAACTACCAGACAATATATCTGTATACACCACTGAATTAGTCGCCATAATCAAGGCCCTCGAATGGGTTCTCCAGAACCGACCGGTTTCCACCGTTATTCTTAGTGATTCCTTAAGCGGACTGGTATCTATAGAGAACTCCAAATCCGACGGCAGACCTGACCTCATACACGAAATAGAAATTCTATGTACACAAATAAGAGACAATGACATTGACGCCATCTTAGCTTGGATTCCCGCCCACGTGGACGTTGGGGGAAACGAAGCCGCCGATAGGACAGCCAAAGACAGTCTCACCAAAACTGCACCTGACGTGCATATAGGACTAGGAACCAAAGAACTGAATTCCATCATTAGAACCAGAATAGATAGTAAATGGGAAAAAGAATGGAACAACGAAAACCGAGGTAGATGGCTACATAGTATTCTAGATAAGGGGAAAAGACAGAGTTGTGGATTCCAGCTAGACAGCAAACGTGACGACCGCATCATCACAAGATTAAGACTAGGCAAAACCGGACTTAAATCACATCTGTCCATGCTTCTGAAAAACACCTTACCACTCTGTACCGCATGCAACAATGTAGAAGAAACAATAGAACATGTCCTACTTGAATGCCCAAAACACTACCCACAACGCGAGGCACTTAGAAACGAATTAAAAAAACTGAACACTCCATTAACATTACCAGCGATATTAAACCCTAAGCCCCCCCATTAGAAAACAGGTATTCAAGTCCTTAATAAATTTTATCAAAACTGCTGGCTATTATTCCAGTATCTAACACTACCCCCGTGCATGCGCATCACTAACTATGTCAGCATTGGCCAAAATTTCTCTTTTGGAATAAAATATAGGCAATGTGGGCACCGGAGATACCATGTTCCGTGTGGGTCGGTAACCACATTCGTCTCTAAAACCTAAAGGCCGCTACCAATTCAACAATCAAGGACATAAATCAGTAGCACACATCCAAGAAACAACCACGCACACGAATAATGTCACTCACAAAAATGAATACTAATTTCTTCAATTGTGTTCCCTTACCTCCAACCCTCGTTAACGAATGTTAACCGTCCGGTTTTCTAGCAGGGGCAGAAGACTGGAGGTTATATCAAGCATTCACATTTGGCCTTAATTATAATAATATTGTTATTTATAATATTTAGTACCTAATTAGGTCTTTCCATTTCCAATGGATAGACCTTTTGTTATTCTACGGATTATTATTATTCTTCTTATTATTATTTCACTTTTGAAATAGCGGCTAAACGGCTTTATATACAGCTTAGATATTTGACTCATTTGTATATACTAGGCTGAAGTTTCTGGTAGAAGTATTCAATTTTGACCTTGACCTTGACCTATTGAGCTATGGGCTTTTCTGAAAAAAACACCATTTTGCGAATATTGACCAAACGCATAAGGCGATGGAGCTGAAATTTAAAATGTGAAAGTTTGCAGATACACCGAACAAAATAACCAATAAAATAAGTAGGTCAAACAAGCGGTTTTCGAGTTCTCTCCCCTGGTGCTGTTTTTCGTGTCGCCTGCGTACAGCAAAAAATAAAGAACATATCTAAAGGAAAGTTGATGGTTGCTAAGTGTTAAATATGGCCATGCTGTAGTTATATTTTTGAATTGTTACGTAACAAGAAGAAATAGTTATCTCCCTTTTAATGTTTTTCAAAACCCGGTATTTTGTAAGGAAATAAGCTACGGCATTGATACTCCTAATATTAATGAACACTCTAATGACCGAAAAGGATGTGACCTTAAATTTGACCTTTGACCTCCAGAAGCGTCGCTATATGAGTGCAAAGTTTGGTGGTCAAATATTGGACGGCCAATGCGATCAGTCTGAAAATAAGGTCACGTGACCTACCTGACGTCACAAGGTCAGCACTTGTATCAGAACTCGGCCTTGACCTTGATCTTTGAAGTGATGAGCATCCAAATATCGAAAATACGGCTTCCATTTACTGAGAAAGTAACACGCTGACAGGTAAGAAACAATGACACAATAGTAAGCATAATATTGTCTTTCTTTCGGTGCTACTTATAAAACGATCGGATGTGACCTTGACCTTGAATATCGCACAATGTAAAAACCATTTTTCGCGTTTTTCTCAAAAACTACAACATACAGGAATCTGTAATTTGGTACATTTGTACGCCATTATGCAAGTATGACGTCACTGCATTTTCCACCTGACCTTGACCTTGGCTCTTGAGATATGGTCAACGACAATTTTGCGACTACAGGGTTATAACTCGAAAACTGTCGGGAATTTCAAGTTGAAATTTGCACATGAATGTAGGTCATTATATGACGTAACAGAAAAACATTAGAAGCCGTCAAGATATACCAGAAAGAATAGAACATAATTAGCAATTTGTGAAATTTACGCTTTTTTTCAAATTTTGCGAAAAGTATTCCTCCAATCATCACTATTTTTAGGTATGTTTGAGGGAATATATATATGTATTTGCCTATGAAATTTCAAGAATATAGCTTTGATAGGTTTAGAGATATTGAAAATTCAAATTTCCCGAACTATTAAGCCGTTAAATGGTCATATGTTGATTTCATCTATTCAATGGGTGTTGTCAATTTCGCTATAGCGATTCGGCTGTAACACTCGAGGCATCCAATGTTCACAATTAAATAAAAGTCGTGTTACATGACGGGGCCGGCTCAATTTTGTAAACCTTTTATCTCTTGAACCGCAATAGTTACGAACTTGTAATTTGCTGCCACTTACTTCCAATACTGTGTTCTTTCGTTGACAATGACTCCGTACCGGGCACAGTAATTGTGGAAAACTTGAACAGTTACGAGAGAGCCGTTAGTTTGACATAATACAGGGTAGACAGAGGGTTAGCGATCCAGCGATCCTGGTTTTCGAAAACAAACAAGGTCAATATTTTGATTCATCGGAAGTGCGCGCGTCTGTCTTCAAATACGCGCGAGTGTTCCTCTCACGGGGAGCGTAGGAACTTAGCGGAGCTGGGCAGGGATGGCATTTAGGTGTCTAGGATAAAAGTCCCTAAAACGAGGGAGTATTTGATGTCGCCGTTTACGTGGAATGTTCCCAGATGGAGTACGAATGCACCGTACGAAGAAGGTAAGGATTTCATTACTAATTTGGGAACAATACCCAGTCGACTAAAATTGCGCGCCACATGACGTAAGTTCACCGGCATCCCTGCAACTGCATCTCGTTGTTGTTTGTTTCACACGATTCGTGGCGTAAGTTTCTGGTACAGGTCACCAATTTTGATTGAGGGAATATGTATATGTATGTGTGTTTGGAATTGACAGTAAGAATGCATTCGCGTTGTTGCAGGCAGGCATACAATTTCCGCCCACAATTAGCATGCTGTTTGAAGTATGTTGATGTACGCGACGAATAAGTATTGAGCGACATAAATTCAGTGCCCAGATAGAGCGGACTCATACAGAAAACCATAGACTTTCAATAGTTTATCTTTTAGCAATTGTTTGGATAACGGCACATAACGACGAAAGTTCACACTCGACCTAAGGCGCTCGCAATCTTGACAAATTAAACTTCCCGGAAAATGCTCGCACTCCGTATTTGTAGTATATGCCACATCACAATACAGCGAAATAATACCTTTGGGGGACGTCATGGAAAGGCCGTGATATTGTACCAACAATATCTAGTTAGTTATTGTTATTGTGTGACTTAGATCACGATAGTGCCAGTCGGTGGCAAAATATAACACCAGAAAACAAAAAACTACAAACTCTTCTATTCTTTGTAATACAGGCACAGAACACTGAAGAACACAGACGAGGAAGACCAGCATTAAAACAGAACACCGATGACGACAAATATTATAAAACAGCACCATGGTGGACAAGAGTAAAAACAGAAGACGGATGACAATCACAAGAATGCCAACATCGCCGCACAACAAGAAACGTCCAGAAACAGAACACCACATCCTAGACCACACCGACACGCTACCCCATAGATGACACCGAACAGACACCTTAACACAGAATATGTTCCTTTGACTTTCACGCAATATAGGACGTAGACCTGCCGTCCTGTGCCCCAATACACACTCCAAGCAATTGTTACAGGCACAGATTTCTGGAAGAACCCACCCGTTCCCATGAGCGCCGCTAGAAAAGTCGATCAGAAAAATCCTGAAGTCGCCCATGGTTCTCCCAGTTTTTTCTGGACGGCTTTGTGTGTACAAAGGGATACCAAGACAAAGGAATCATACACGCGATTACAGTGAACTCACAATTACCAGAAAAACTTACAAAAAAAACACCAGAAAGAGACTTACGAACTTGTACATATAGCGATTCTTATTTACCTCTATTTATATCTCCTACTAATCTCCCATTGTTATTTATTATTTACCTATTTATTTATTTATTTATTTACTTAGCGCTGGAAAGATATTCAATAAACAAAGTAATGTACCGCGAAAGTCAAATAAAACATTGAGTTGATGGGCCGCGAAATCCGAATGGGAAGCGGCCCTTAAACTACAATTTCAATCAATATAATATTCCGTGATATTGTAGAGTTTACGGACATTGGTCATTCTCATCTTGTGAGACTCCTTACTATGAGTCGCACATGAAAACGAGAGCCACCCCCTCAAAATGTGGGGGAGGAGCAGACAGAGGCGCTCGAGTCGTCTTCCTTCTGCTGAGCGCCCCCCCCCCCTCGATTATAAAGTACGTTCTGAAAGAGTTCGTGCGTTCTCTGATACGTTGTTCGTGCTGAAATATACTGTTCGTTCTGAGTTCGCTTGTATTTCCGTATCTCCATTTTTCGTTCACAATTAGATTCTTCGTTTGGAGAGAGATGAAATATGCGTTCAGAGTTAGGTTCCTTGTTTGCAAAAAGATGAAATAAGCGTTTAAACCAACACTTTATATCGTTAGATACGTTGTCTGTTGTGAGTTAAGCTGTACAACCCGAGCTGGTAATTGTCCCCCGCCGCAACGCGGCCGGGGACTTTAAAATGGTTCTTGCTTCTATGTGTCCGTGCAAATACTTCGTAAGCAATAACTTCTAAATGCTTTGTCGGACTCCTCCGAAATTTGGCATCTGCATTCTTTGCGACAAGACGTCTCTTGGTATTACGTTTCAGCAAGATCCGCCTGTAGGTGGCGCCATTGGGGTCTTGCTTCTATGTGTCCGTGCACGGACATGTCCGTGCAAATACTTCGTAAGCAATAACTTCTAAATGCTTTGTCGGATTCCTCCGAAATTTGGCATCTGCATTCTTTGCGACAAGACGTCGTTGATATTACGTTTCAGCAAGATCCGCCTGTAGGTGGCGCCACTGGGTCTTGTTCCAATCTTTAGTGCATGTCCGTGGATGTTCGTGCAAATGCTTCATAAGCGATAACTCCTAAATGCTTTGTCGGATTCCTCCGAAATTTGGCATCTGCATTCTTTGCGACAAGACGTCTGTTGGTATTACGTTTCAGCAAGATCCGCCTGTAGGTGGCGCCACTGGATCTTGTTCCAATATTTAGTGCATGTCCGTGCAAATACTGCGTAAGCGATAACTCCTAAATGCTTTGTCGGATTCCTCCGAAATTTGGCATCTGCATTCTTTGCGACAAGACGTCGCTGGTATTACGTATCAGCAAGATCCGCCTGAAGGTGGCGCCACTGGGTCTTGTTCCAATCTTTAATGCATGTCCGTTCATGTTTGTTCAAATCCTTCGGAAGCGATAACTTTCGAACAATTTGTCGGATTTCTTCGAAATTTGGTAAATGCATTCCCTGCGACAAAACACCGTTGGTGATGCGTTTCAGCAAAATCCACCCGGAGGTGGCGCCACTAGAGTTCATTCCATTATTCCATGCTGCAAGTGATAACTTAGAAACACTTGGTCGAATTTCTTTGAAATATCCTACATATGTACATGTACCTTTCTGGGTAACATGAGAAACGTTGCGGCTCATCGGATTCTTCTCAAATTTGGCATGCATTTACCATGCCAGGAGCTGTTGCTTGGGATTGCCTTTCGCTCACTTGCACTCACAGGTGGCGCCACCTGGTGGCAACATCACAAATTCGTTTCCGGGTAATAACTTGAGAACTGACCATCGGATTCTTCTCAAATTTTGTATGAATGTACCGTGACATAAGATGTCGCTTGATAATGCATTTCACTGACTTGCGCCTAGAGGTGGCGTCACCTGGTGTCAAAATCTAAATTTGGTTTCTGGGCAATAACTTGAGGACCCTCATCGGATTCTTCTCAAATTTGGTATGCAGATGTCCCCACGATACCATGTTCCTTGGGATTGTATTTTTCCCGCTTCTGCCTACAGGTGGCGTCTCCTGGTGGAAAAATTTGTTTCCGGGCAATAATTTGGCAACTGCTCATCAGATTATTCTCAAATTTTGTATTCATATGTGACCCGCCCCAAATAACATGAACACCGGTGGGCATCTAGTACCGGCAATAACTTGAGGACCCCTCTTCAGAGTCTCAAAGTTCATATGCCGATACCATGACAGGAGATGTCATTTGGGATTGTGTTTTGCCTGCTTGCACCTACAGGTGGCGACTCCTTGTGGCAAAGTCTAAATTTAGTTTCTGGGCAATAGGTTGAGGATGCCTTCATATTCTTGTCAAATTTAGTTTGCAGATAATATGCCATGAGTTGTGTCTTGGGGTTGCATTTCGGTTACATAATTTTCATGCTACATGGTAAAGAAAATATATTACAGTAGCAATCAACATTCAGTCAGCCATTCGGAGTTGATCTCAAAACCTGGGAAGGTGGAAATACTCCTCTGCTTCTTACGCCTGTGAAGTAGCTGTTGCCATCCTCATGAATATCTTCTGAAACCGACAGCGCTTATAAATATTGCTGCCATTTTGGCGGGGGACCTAGCCTCCTCTGGCTGCTTGTTTTGACATAAATGGCCGTCCATAAGAATGACTATCAAGTTCAAGTAAGATTTATTTAGAGACCACATGTTAAGAACATAAAACTTTAGCTCCGAGGAAAGATTGATCGTCTACAACACTACATACATGCTGTGCTGTGATATATCGGATGCTGATTAATATGACATAAAACTCACAAAAAAAGATAATGTAAACAACTAAAATTTGAAATATATATACAGTAGTTTTGTGGGTTCCGAATCACGGGAAGTTGCGGATCACTTTCTCGATGAACGCCCGATATTTCTTGCAATAAAGAATCTGTGTGAATCTTTTTTAGGTTTATTGAAACGTCTGTGGACTTGAATAAATCTCAAACAACCGATAGTTTGTTTCTCGGTCAATTCGGCAAGGAAATGCCTCTGATACTACGCGATGGCAAATTGACGCTGTTTCAAAAAACGTGTGTGATTTCTTCACTGATAAATCTACGAGAAATAAGGTGGGTTTGAGTGATAATTTCAGTATTTATTTCAGTGATAGAAGCATATTAATGGCTAAATAAAATATCTAATGATTTGCGATAAATCTGAACTCACCAGCATTGTAACATAATGCCGCAGTAGAGATGTCAATTCCGGATCAACGAAATACGCGCCGTTTATTCCGCGTGATGGAAAATTGTGACATTGAAGACTTTGCACACGGACAAATCTTAGATATTGTTTCAGAATAATTTTAAGTCACAGAACTGGATGGTCTTCACTCCCCTCCCCCCTCCCCCAAAGATTTCAAAATTTTTATCATTTGTCTTCATTATTAAATTTGAGAACAACTATCTGTGTGTTTTTTCCTCTATGTTCTTTCATCTGAATAGTGAGAAGCTAAATTAGAGAGTTAAATTTATGTATTGTAATCTTGAAGATGCGAGTCGAATTCATTCTGCTGTCCGAAACACGATGGAAACGTGGGTGCAACTTTCTTAGAAATTTTTCTAAGAGGGAGGAATCAGTCCCGTGAGAAAACATTTTTTACAGGTTTCTACTGAACCAGGTCTCGTCCGTGTACACAAAAATCATGATTCGAACTACCCAAATGCTGCGGGAATTAATGTAATTAGTGAGGATAATTAATTTAATTAGTGAGGATAATTGCCGTATATGGCATGGTCAGATAGATCAGGCCGTCGTTTGTCTCTGAAGAATTTCCGCCTCAGTAATGGCAATCCAACAATGTCCAAGTATTTTATACACAATTTCGTTCCGTTCTCAGTGGCTATAACAACCGCTAGATGGCGTGATCCGCTCCCCACCAAAGCTATTTTCTCATTGATTCACAAGCTCGATTAGAGATTTTTTTACATACAATTATCGACCACAAATTTTCGTAGAAAATAACACCAAGAATCGCTCTCAACTCTTAACTCAGCAGTCTAGATGTAAAAAGTGATTCGGAACTCCCCTAGTAGACAAAAGACCGATCCGCTCTACTTTCACCCGGATGTAATGACGTCACAGGGGCGCACTGGGGCGGAACTTGATCACGTGACGATCATGTGATCAAGGCATGTACTGACCTATCTAGGCTATAGTTCCGGCAACCTTTGACCTCGAATTCTTCCGCGGTGATGCGGTCTGGTGGTGATACGGTCTGCCTCCGCGGACAGAAAGTAGTCCCATGGGTTGACTTCCAATGTTAATGTATACGGGGAATACCTAAATAGACGTTTTGTTACCTAGATGGGTCCCTGGTGGACCTATTGGGTCGAGTGAGGTATCAAAGTGAAGCCTATGTGAGGGGGCAATCGATGGGCTGGGTGTGGGATTGAAATATCGGCATTCTGCGCATGCGCGGTGGCCAAAGTATATGAAAATAGACGTTTTGGAGCTAGGGGAGCCACTAATGGTCCAATGGGGTCATATGAGGTATCAATGTGAAGCATTCATGAAGGGGCATCTGACTGGACTAGCGGCTCGGGCGTTGTCACCATTCTGCGCATGCGCAGACAGGGAACTGTGGGAAAAGGGTATGGAAATAGACGTTTTGGGATCTAGGGGAGCCCCTAATGGGCCGATGGAGTATGAGGTATCAATGTGAAGCCTATGTGAAGGGGCAGCCAGCCATGGGTGGGTGCATGTAAAATTTTTCCTGAAAAAAACCCCGGAACACGGACTTTATCGAAAAATCCGGGAAAATGGCTATATGGGGTATGGGGGGTATATAGGTCGCCGGGCTTAACGGGGCTTGCCTATCAATAGAGTTATCTCCCCCTAGTTCCAGGGTGGGTGTATGTAAAATTTTTCCTGAAAAAATACGGAACACGGACTTTATCCTAAATTACGGAAAATGCCTATATGGGGTATGGGGGGTATAGGACCATCCTGGGAAACCTACTTCTCGACATTTGCGGTATAGGTTGTGGGGTCTCGTTTTCTTAGTCTCGTCAAGACAAACATGATAGGAAGTGTCGCGGAGCGAATCGTTGAAATTTTTGGAAAAAGTTCAGGGAGACCCATATAGTCCCATACTAGGGGTATAGGACCAATGTTTGCCCCACTGGGAAACCTACTTCTAGACATTTGCGGTATGGTTGTTTGGATTTGTTTTCTTAGTTTCGTCAAGACAAACATGATAGGAAGTGTCCCGGCACGAAACGGTGAAATTTTTGAAAAAAGTTCAGGGAGACCCATATAGACCCATATACGGGTTATGGGGGTATAGGTCCAATGTTTGTCCCACTGGGAAACCTACTTCTATACATTTGCGGTATGGTTGTTTGGATTTGTTTTCTTAGTCTCGTCAAGACAAACATGATAGGAAGTGTCCCGGCACGAAACGGAAGGGTATGGGAATAGCCGTGTTGGGGTCTAGGGCAGCCACTAATGGACCGATGGGGTCGAGTGAGGTATCCATGTGAATCATATGTGGGGGGAGCATCCACCTGGACTAACATTCACGTGGTTTGGTGGGACTGCGCAAGTGTGTGACGTCACTTCCGGTTTTTCAGAATGCTCAAACACTACCTCCAACTTTCCCGGCCCGCACCCTGGCCCGGCCCGGCCCGCCCGCAGCGCGCGGGGGTTCTCCGGCCGCACGCGCGCGCGCGCGGGTTATCCGGCAGTGCGCGGATGCATGTCGGGTCAAAAGGTCAAAGGTAACATCCAGGTCAAACGGTCCAAGGTCTCCCTTTCGGCAAGGTTCGGAGCGGACAATGTTGCGGCATCGATAGTCAGAGCTTGAACCCCAAAAGGGGATTGTAAATTAACCTGGGAAGGATGGGCAGGTCCATTTGGACCAATCAGCGGTCGAGAAAAAAGAGCCAATGAGCGATCGAGAAAAGAACCAATGGACGGGTACTAGGATTTCGCTCACGTCTGCGCCTCCATCCGGGTACTGGGATGCTTTCGCCTACATCCGGGTTCTTCTCAACAGCCGGGTTCTTGTACACCCGGGTAATGTTTTCTGGACATGGATGGGTTACCTTTGGCTCCATTCTAGGCCACTGATTGGCTAATACGGTGTTCAAAGCCAGTTTCATGCATTATGCTCATATAGGAAACACACAAGACAGGGTTTTTTGGTGAGATCTCATTTTTTTATTCAGTGAACAACAACAACGTGAGAACAACCACGTGAAAACTGAAGCCCAGAATAGGGGGCTTGTACATTGAAAGAACTGAAGCCCAGAACAGGGGGCTTGTACATTGAAAGAACTGAAGCCCAGAACAGGGGGCTTGTAAACTTAAACCCAGAACAGCGAGCTTGTGTACATTGAAAGAACTTAAGCCCAGAACGGGGCTTGTCCATTGAAATGATGGGCGGCCCAGTCATATACGAGTACATCGCGGTCCTCGGCCTTGGGGTACTCGTCAACCATCTGTACGATGGTAGATAAGGGTCTTCCCCGGCATCGATGGTACAGGTAAAACAAGCAATATTGTCCGCACACGCTACTGGTCAGGCTTTGCAACGTTTGACTGTTCCAACACCACGTCTTTGTGCCTTGATCCATGAAGTCTGTTAAATCGGGATGGAGGGGTGGCAGGCCGTACGGGTCAAAGTATTCGCCCTGCTGTTCTGTCAAGTACACGGCCACCCAATGTTCACCGGGCCGATCCATCGGGTCCGTGTTGAGAACGTAAGCAGCAGGATACATACGGTCTAATGGGAACACATCTCGGGCGAACACCCCTTGAAAGACCATACGTGTCTCTGGGTCATTCTCCATCACGGTGGTTATCTGGTCTGTATCCATGATAGGTGGAGAAGTCACACAGGACGTTGCGCGCTTTGTCCACTTGAATGATGTTGTCAAACTCGGCGTAGCAGATCACATTGACGGTGGTCGCCAGGGCTCGTGCAAAGTGGATTTCCAACCGTAAATTGCCTTGCTTGGCCAGGGCCAGCTGATGGTCGTTCTCAGATCGAAACAGAACAACGTGTATCCGTTCCCGTAGTCCACCCGACCGATCAAATTCCCTTCGTCCTGGTTGATTTGACCGGCGGCTGTAAACAGGATCTGATAGGCTCGAATGAAATTCCTGCGCCCAAAGTTCGGTGTTAAGGCCGTGGCTGGGACCTGTTGTCCATCCACATGCAGGGCCACAAAATTGATGCCGAAATGTTTAAAGTCAAACGGATTCTCTGGGTAGGCTCCGCTGAAACTGGTATTTTCCACACAGGCCAGGATCAATCGCTTGGGTAGTTCCCCCAGGAACAGGTTTTCTTTGTTGGCGCCCATATTTCCAGCAGGCACAGAGAACACTTTGGTTTGTACACGTCGGATAGGGTACTGGGCTGGTTTTGTTTCCAAGGCTTTCATGTGTCCCAATTGAACGGCTGGATTCGATTTCACTTTTCGGACATACAGGACTGCGTCTTGGATGACAATCTTATAGTCAGCTGCATGCCCCTCTACGTCAGTGGCCATCAAGGCGAAGGTCGGAGGCGCCCGTATCAGTCGGATTTTGATGGGGATCTTGTTCAAGAGGTACCGGTCTTGCATGAACATGTCTGCGTGCAGTCGACCCATGAGATCCACCGAGGCACTGTTCGCAGTGAAAGCCTTCCGTTAGTTATATCCCACATTGTCCACCGTGTCCATGTGCTCGGGTGTGTCCTGGTAGAATAAAGCGG
>JAVTVY010029266.1:0-13006 GCA_036873755.1 Hanleya hanleyi
GGTCCAATCGGCCCAATAATGGCTCACCTAAACCCCAACACATCTATTTCTATATTACGACCAGACTGTGCATGCGCAGACTATTAACAACGAACGACACACTAGACCAGGCGGATGCTCCCTCGCGACAGCTTCAAAATAAGACCTACGACACCCTAGGATCATTAGGGGCTCACCTAAACCCTAAAACGTCTATTTCCACACCATTTTCCCAGAATTTCCTGTCTGCGCATGCGCAGAATGTTGACAACGGCCGAGACACTAGTCCAATCGGATACCCCCTCACATAGGCTTCACACTGATACCTCACTCAACTCCATCGGCTCATAGATCCCAAAACGTCTATTTTCATACCCTTTGTCTATTGCGCATGCGCAGAATGACGATATTCCGACCCCACATCCACCCAGTGGGATGCCCCCTCACATAAGCTTCCCATTGATACCTCACTCGACCCCATTGGTCCTTTAGTGGCCCACCTAGACCCCAAAACGGCTATTTCCATACCCTTTGTCTATCACGCATGCGGAGAATGACGATATTTCAACCCACACCCAGCCCGTCGGATGCGCCTTCACGAATGCTTCACATTGATACCCCATACGACTCCATCGACCCACTATTGGCCCACCTAGACCCCAAAACGTATATTTCCATACCCTTTGTCTATAGATTTAATATGCATTCCTAGTACCCATCCTCTGCATGGCAGAACTGTACAACCCAGAACAAGTCTGGACATGCCTTGATCTCGAGGAGCCAGGTGTTCGGCACGTGAGCTCACTCACGCAGACGCCAGACCAGGTGTTCACCGCAACATTGTAGCGAACGTGCAACATTGTTGCAATTCGGGGAGCCAGGTGTTCGGCACGTGAACTCACTCACGCAGACACATATGCACCAGACCAGGTGTTCACGATGCCGCAACATTGTAGCGAACGTGCAACAATGTTGCAATTCGGGGAGCCAGGTGTTCGGCACGTGACAACCCAAGCAGACGACGGCGAAATTCTGGCGGGAAAACCCCCACAGACAGGTCAGTACATGTCCTATCATGTTCAAAAATGACCATTTTCTTACAGGCCTGTATATTGTATAATACAGACCCCTATTGTAGAGGTAATCGAAAAGACACGGACCTGACCGAAGAGACACGGACCTGACCGAAGAAACACTGAGATCACCCAAGAGACACGAAGATGAACGACATTGTGGAAAAACCCCACAACGGAGGTGACCGAAAAGACACGGAGGTGAACGACATTGTGGAAAAACCCCACAGACAGGTCAGTACATATCCTATCATGTTCACAGGTCACGCCCCATTCACCCAGACTGGAAGTGACGTCATACGGGACTGGTGGCGCCCCCTGGCGGAAAAAAGGAAACCAAGAGTTACCTCCCTGGAAAATGCGCGTTGAAATCCGTAGACCCTACTACTTATGAGTCGCAATATATATAGCAAGACTAGATTGCATGAAACGAAAGCTTTCCGAGAATCCCTTCAATTTCATATACAAATTCTATTGATATGATTATTGCATGAAACCCTTAAGTTTGATCTTCTCCCGAAATGGCGCATCTTAAACAATTAATAAATCTGTGTAATTTTCTATAGCTCGCTCGCCGTGTGACCAATAAGGTTAGGTGCGACGTTAAACTTCAAACAACCAATCTATAGCTCGCTCGGTTAAAAAGTCTATATCTACCTGAGTATAGAACGCGATAGATTGTCTAGGACCCAACGTCGTGATATGACTGACCTATAGTTGAAAGCGACTTTAAAAATCATATTCACCCACTCAAGGCCTTAGTGAACCGAGTGTTGTATTGTATTTTGGGAAATTCTGAAAAACTAAAATGGCATTTAAGATATTGTGCTATTAGTTCCGGGACTTGAGTAAATTTTAAATACCGGTACTGAATGTGCAGGCATGACACACAACAATAAAGTGAAAAGTGTATCATAAGGCTGTGTCACTTTTGGTTAGTGTAAATTAAACACACTATGGAAAAAGCTCCTGCAAAATACAGAAATAAGAAGTTTACCACAAAATACTGACATAGGCGATAAATTTCTAACCATAGACTTAGAATTTTGAACAATTTTACAAATTTATCTTCATGTACCAATTAACAAAGATAAATTTGGAAAATTGTTCAAAATCCATTGTGTGGTTAAAAATTAATCGCCTGTGTCAATATTTCTGTGGTAACCTTTCTATTTTTGATATTTTGCCGAAGCTTTTTTCCATATTGTGTATTACACGGACCAAAAGTGGCACAGCCTAATGGGAACGTTTCACTTTCTTGTCGTATTTCATGCTTGCAATCTCCGTATTCAACGTTTACACAAGTCCAGGAACTAATTGTACTGAACAATGCAATGGCATTATCCTCATGCAGGATACGCTTTTCAGCATTTTCCAAAAGAAACAACAACAACAACACTCGATTCACCAAGCCCTTAAAACAGGAACAGTAATGTCGTGACTCATTTGAGAATAATACAAAGTCGTAGATTATGCATACGGGGTGCATATTAATGAAGACCCGAACAGAACATTCACCCCTAATGGCATTTTCAACAGCATCATTTGTCCAGTGGAAGTCCCCAAATTGCGTTCTTTCGTTGCATGGATCGATTGTCACGTATCAGTCTATTGACTTCCGATGGGCTGCAGACAATTCCTTCCAAATAATTACAAGGGAGCATGAATGTGAAACGAAACAGAACAAGTGAGAAATGACTACATTGTAGTCAAAACCTGCGGCAGTGGCAATAATACAGTGAAAGGCATATCAGCGGAGATAGTGGTAAATGTAGAACAAGCGCCATCTGCCAGTGTTTTCATGCCAAGGGAAGTAATTTTCAACTTCTAACCCACAATTGTAGGAATTGCGTAATAGGTCTGATACAATATATGTATATTCACTTTCCCCGTGCAAAATCCAACGGTTTTGACTAGTCCGTGCCGTCTATTTTGAATTGACAGACAAAGTCACAATGATCGCTTTGGCAATGTCTTGGTACAAGTATCATGTATGCCAAGTTTCAAAACATTCGGTTCAGCTGTTGCTTTTTGCAAATAAAAAAAGCTTTCAAATATTTGGAAATCCAAATAAATTTCAAGGATTTAATCGTAGCGCGAAAATCGACGCGCTTCAGTCACCCTTCTCGCTTACTTTGCCGAGCAAACTGGAAAATTTATATTTCCTTAAGTTAATTTTCAATGAATTTAGTATCAGGTCCATCTCTTTGATCTGTGAAACTATGGAAGGGGGTTGAAGGCTTTACCCAACTGTCCAAGGGGCATAGTTACACTTTTCACTATTCAAATTGAGGCCTGTGACAGTATTGATATTTGATTAGAATAATTAATTAAGTTTCTGCATTTACGTGTGTTATCATCTGCAAACTGAATGCCTTGACACTCTTTTCCATGCAGCAAGTCAATGGTTTGCTCCTTCTATATAAATGATTAACTATTTAATTCTTAGGAAATATCATCTCATGTTCGACCAAGCCTTTTTGAAGGTTGCTTATTTTATTAATTTCTTTTTTTAAAAATAAAATTCTGCAAATAAGAAACATTTCTAATCAGCATCTATGGATATCTCCCTATACTCAATTCGCGAATATGTTTGTCACTAATTCATTCCGAAGGTGATTTATGTTCGAAATGTCAGGGCTAGTTCACTGAACAAGGTTTGTGTGCAGGAGAATTATGTCGAATTCTCGTTATTATCTTTTGGTACATCAATTATTGCATTCACGAAAACGGCTGCCAAGTTAAAGTCAATATGAAAGGCATCTAAGTATCAAACTCAAAAACTCCTCCGGGAAATAAGGCCCAAGCTTTTGACAACGAGGTCAAACAGATCGCTTTTATAGTCAGCATCTGCTAATATATGACGTAATTCCATTCGTAAAACTGATTGACAAAGTAACGTAAATTGTGAAGTGTAGAACCAGTAAATTCTAGCCGAAATGGGCTCTGACTTGAGAGAATGATGTGAAATGCAATATGTTTCTGCCCATTATCTGCTGATACACATAAGTATTGAATCCATGGGAGTGAATCTAAAGGGATTCTGAGTGCCGAAGAGGACGAGAACATCAATACCAGCGAAGCGAGTCCCTGGCTTGCGAGAATGAGGATAGAGAGCGTGTTCCGAAAGAGGACCATTCAAAATAGCCATGTGCCAAAGTTCATACTTGTAACTATGATGTATTGTTCGCTCATAGGGTTGTCTAACTCATTAAATACAAAATAGTGATTTCTGTATAAAAAAAACCAGTTGCGCATAAAGTCAGTTTTGAGTATTATCAATGAGTCGGTTTCGCTAAGACAGTAAGTTCATCTCCAGTGATTGGAGGGTCATTGTTTCGATTCCCACAGAGGGTTAACTTATTCTTCCTTTCAAAACATATTTCCATATATGCGAATTGCTTGGGGGGGATAAAGTTAAACATGATACCAAATTGTCATTTCTATAAGTTAAACATCTTTATTCGACGAAAGTTGGTGAGTTTGTCCCTAACTTCTGAAACGTAATTGTTGCGTTTGTTTTTATGATGCGTGATCTATAATTTGATACCAAGTATTATTCAATGTTAATCATAATGACAATGCGTTGCTTATCTACTTCTTCACCAATTTGTGAATTATCTAGATTGGGTAGATAAAATGAGTTATAGATGTAGTTAACTTATTTTTCAACTTACTAAGGCAGTCGCCTATCACTATATGCAAATTAGCCGAACCACTGACACGGTTGCGGCTCATCTTCCTTGGTATATAGTCAATTCAAGGATCTTAAAAATTATATACGTGTAATTACTGTTCAGTGAAAATGGTAATATCTGAAAACAATGACTGATGTGTCGATCGACAGCTTTTTTTTAGCGTGTTGACGTAAGAGAATTGATGTCTGAATGGAATTCAACGAAGCAATAATTCATTCCACCAAATATAGTTGCAAATGAATTCAAATGTGCCTGAAGACAGGGTTGTCATGTGATATCGGAGGTTGAAAAGAAAAGTGTGGCAGAGATCACACTCTCTTAGCGCATGCGTATTTCAAAAAGTCACAAGAAGAACAAGAACAACAAGAACAACAACAACGCGAGCCTCTCGTAGACCTGCGTGCCGCAGGTAAAAAAGAGAACGACCAGACATACACTGCGAAAAAGATTGTGTTGAAGCCATTTTAGCATCAGAATTGTGTTGAAAACACAACAACAACAACGCGAGCCTCTCGTAGACCTGCGTGCCGCAGGTAAAAAAGAGAACGACCAGACATACACTGCGAAAAAGATTGTGTTGAAGCCATTTTAGCATCAGAATTGTGTTGAAAATAACACAAATTGTGTTAGAATCGACACTAATTTGTGTTGAACTCAACACAATTTTGTGTTGATATATGAAGTTGAACACAAAACTACGTTGCTTTCAATACAAAACATTTTGTGTTGAAGCCATTTTAGCACAAAATTGTGTTAAAACAACACACAGTTTTTTGCAGTGTACCATTACCCCTTTAAACAGTATTCGGGAATGCATTGATCTGAGTCAATTAATTATGTACTTATTAATTAATAATGGTACGGCCAAGTGTTCCATCTGCTTGTTGAATTTTAATATTATTTCAAAAGATCGACATCTTTCGACAAGTTTTACTAACCTACAGACAGAATTACTGTGGACAATGGACATTCAAGCAACGATTTGATTGAAATTTTAGTTTAAGGGCTGCTTAGTAGTAGGTAGAACACGGGAAGGCCCCCATTTTCCCGGGGGAGGTAACTCTTGCATCCACCAGGGGGCGCTGTTTCCAGGTTAAAGGTATAGGGAACTCCCCATCATCGCCCCAAGAGTTCCGCCAGGGGAGGGAGTTCCGCCAGGGGGCGCCACCAGCTCAAGGTCAAAAGTAGTTCCGGCAAAGGGCCCCTGGGCATGTATTCTTCCGCGGTGATGCGGTCTGGCGGTGATGCGGTCGCTGGAAAAAGTAGTCCCCAGACTTCAAATACGCTGCATGGTCCGATTGGGTCGAGTGAGGTATCAAAGTGAAGCATTCGTGAAGGGGCATCCAGTCATGGGTGGGTGCATGTATAATTAGGATTTTTTCCCGAAACTATAAAAAGCGGAACACGGACTTTACCCCTAAAATAGGGGAAAACCCCTATCAACCCTAGTCAAAAGGGCTAATATCGGTCTCCGGGCTTATCGGGGCCTGCCTATCCAGTCAATGGGGTGGGTGCGTGTAAAATTAGGATTTGTCCCCGAAACTATAAAAAGCGGAACACGGACTTTACCCCTAAACTAGGGGAAACCCCCTATCAACTCTAGCCAAAAGGGCTAATATCGGTCCCCGGGCTTATCGGGGCCTGCCTATCAAGTCAATGGGGTGGGTGCATGTAAAATTAGGATTTTTTCCCGAAACTATAAAAAGCGGAATACGGACTTTACCCCTACAATAGGGGTCTGTATTATACAATATAAGGGAAAATGTCTGTATGGGATATGGGGATGGTCATTTTTTTTGTGTGGGTGTTACTATGGCTTGTGGGGTCGCGTTTTTCTCGTCTCGCCAAGAAAATGACAACGGGAAGGGTCCCGGAGCGAAGCGGTGAAATTTTTGGGAAAAGTCACCGAGGTCTGTATATAGGCCCATAGGCTGGCTATATGGGGGTATGGGTTCAACCTGGGAAATTCACACACGTTCGTTGTGATATGGGCTGTTTGGATTTGTTTTTCACGTCTCGTCATTTAGAACACGATGGGAAGGGTCCCGGAGCGAAACGGTGAAATTTTTGGAAAAAGTCACCGAGGCCTGGGTAGGCCCATAGGCCTATACTGCATGTCTATGGGTGTATAGGTCCATACGGGGTGGACGTTTTGGGATCTAGGTGGGCCCCTAATGGTCCGATGGGGTCGAGTGAGGTATCAATGTGAAGCCTATGTGAGGGGGCAACCGATGGGGTGGATGTGGGGTAGGAATATCGCCATTCTGCGCATGCGCAATAGACAAAGTGTATGGAAATAGACGTTTTGGGATCTAGGGGAGCCACTAGTGGGCCGATTGGATCGAGTGAGGTATCAATGTGAAGCCTATGTGAGGGGGCATCTGATGGGGTGAGTGCGGGGTTGAAATACTGCCACTTCTGCATGCGCAGTGGACAAAGGGTATGAAATAGACGTTTTGGGGTCTAGGTGGCCACTAGTGGCCGCATGGGACTGAGTGAGGCATCCGGCGCAGCCCACGTGAGGGGGGCCAGACTAGGGTGTCGTTGCTTCCATCTCTGCTGCGCAGGTCACGTGGGTTGTGACGTCACCTGGGTTTCACCTCCAAACCCAGAAGAGTTCCAATGTTCTCTTAGACGTCCGGATGTTCAACCTCCGGGGTTTTTCCCGGCCCGGCCCGCCCCGGCCGCAGCGCGCGCGCGCGCGGGGGTGATCTGATGCCGCAGCGCGACGCGCGCGTCATCACCGGCAGTGCGCGGATGAATCTCGGGTCAAAAGGTCAAAGGTCACATCCAGGTCAAAAGGTCCAAGGTCTCCCTTTCGGCAAGGTTCGGCGACAATGTTGCTGCATCGATTTACAGAGCTTGAACCCCAAAAGGGGATTGTAAATTAACCTGGGAAGGATGGGCAGTTCCATTTGGACCAATCAGCGGTCGAGAAAAAGAGCCAATGAGCGATCGATAAAAGAACCAATTGACGGGTACTAGAATTTTGCTCACGGCTGCGCCTACATCCGGGTACTAGAATGCTTTCGCCTACGTCCGTGTACACCTGGATAATGTTTTCTGGACATGGATGGGTTACCTTTGGCTTCATTCTAGGCCACTGATTGGCTAATACGGTGTTCAAAGCCAGTTTCATGCATTATGCTCATATATAAAACACACAAGACAGGGTTTTTTGGTGAGATCTCATTTTTTTATTCAGTGAACAACAACAACGTGAGAACAACCACGTGAAAACTGAAGCCCAGAACAAGGGGCTTGTACATTGAAAGAACTGAAGCCCAGAACAATGCTTGAAACTTAGCCCAGAACAGGGGGTTGTAAACCAGTTTTTCTCCAGATCGGGCTTTTTGTACATTGAAATGATGGGCGGCCCAGTCATATACGAGTACATCGCGGTCCTCGGCCTTGGGGTACTCGTCAAACATCTGTACGATGGTAGATAAGGGTCCTCCCCGGCATCGATGGTACAGGTAAAACAAGCAATATTGTCCGCACACGCTACTGGTCAGGCTTTGCAACGTTTGACTGTTCCAGCACCACGTCTCTGTGCCTTGATCCATGAAGTCTGTTAAATCGGGATGGAGGGGTGGCAGGCCGTACGGGTCAAAGTATTCGCCCTGCTGTTCTGTCAAGTACACGGCCACCCAATGTTCACTGGGCCGATCCATCGGATCCGTGTTGAGAACGTATGCAGCAGGATACACACGGTCTAATGGGAATACATCTCGGGCGAACACCCCTTGAAAGACCATACGTGTCCCTGGGTCATTCTCCAGCACGGTGGTTATCTGGTCTGTATCCATGTTAGGTGGAAAAGTCACACAGGACGTTGCGCGCCTTGTCCACTTGAATGATGTTGTCAAATTCGGCGTAGCAGATCACATTGACGGTGGTCCCCAGGGCTCGTGCAAAGTGGATTTCCAACCGTAAATTGCCTTGCTTGGCCAGGGCCAGCTGATGGTCGTTCTTCTAAGGTGGGGGTCAGATCGAAACAGAACAACGTGTATCCGTTCGCGTAGTCCTCCCGACTGATCAAATTCCCTTCGTCCTGGTTGATTTGACCGGTGGCTGTAAACAGGCTCTGATAGGCTCGAATGAAATTCGCGCGCCCAAAGTTCGGTGTTAAGGCCGTGGCTGGGGCCTGTTGTCCATCCACATGCAGGGCCACAAAATTGATGCCGAAATGTTTAAAGTCAAACGGATTCTCTGGGTAGGCTACGCTGAAACTGGTATTTTCCACACAGCCCAGGATCAATCGCTTGGGTAGTTCCCCCAGGAACAGGTTTTCTTTGTTGGCGCCCATATTTCCAGCAGGCACAGAGAAAACTTTGGTTTGTACACGTCGGATAGGGTACTGGGATGGTTTTGTTCCCGAGGCTTTCATGTGTCCCAATTGAACGGCTGGATTCGGTTTCACTTTTCGGACATACAGGACTGCCTCTTGGATAACAATCTTATAGTCAGCTGCATGCCCATCTACATTAGTGGCCATCAAGGCGAAGGTCGGAGGCGCCCGTATCAGTCGGATTTTGATGGGGATCTTGTTCAAGAGGTACCGGTCTTGCATGAACAGGTCTGCGTGTAGTCGACCCATGAGATCCACCGAGGCACCGTTCGCAGTGAAAGCCTTCCGTTTGTTATATCCCACATTGTCCACCGTGTCCATGTGCTCGGGTGTGTCCTGGTAGAATAAAGCGGCTGTCAGCTGAGATTTTTTAGCCTCTCGGTCATACGACAACAGTGTCTCGATGTAGGCTCGATAGGGGTACGTGTTGGTCGAGTCAATGATGAGTTTGTCGCTGAGAAAAATATCCACCTGTTGAAACATCGAGTGCAGCCAGAGATTCGTCGAGCCCACCGTTACAGCTTGGATGATTCTGGAGCCATCCCCATTGACCACCTTGGCTTTCACATACAAGTATGTATGGGCTAAATCCACATAGGCCGTATCCGCATTACTGATGGTGAACTCGATGGGCCCTGTTTCGTTGATGCTGGAGAGAGGGATATGCTCCACCCATAATCCTTGTTCGGCACTGGTCTGTGTGGGCGGCACGGTCCACAAATCAAATTCACTGTTGGCGGAGGGACAGGACTCTGCGTGGATCAAGGACATGTTTAAGAAAAGATATCCTGGGTCTTCGATGTGCGTCGTCGCTGGGTCGGTCGTCGACTGGTGCGTGGTCTCGGTGGTGCAGCTCTTTTATTCCCTACGGTGCGTTGTGCTTTGGCCACCAAGACGCCTCCCGCTTCTTTGGCCCGCCGTTTCAAGGCTTCTTTGGGTGCCGTACCCCCCAAGACATCACCTGCGACTTGCAGTCCACTGCGTACCGCTTGTTTGCCGATTGCTTTCACCCCACGCGTGACCAAGGGCAGGAACGTTTTGACGATGCTGCCGAGTATGTTCCCCAGCCCATGTCCTCGTTGCATGCGTGCACCGCTAAAGACCGGAAAGCCACCCCCGGCCTGTTGGGCATAATAGTCCATATAGCTGCGTGCATCGCACTCGTAAGGTACTTTCATTATGCAAAGTGGAGAGCACGTGCTTGTCGAAAATGAAGTGTCAGCACCACTTTTCCTCGTTCGAATGCCACCGGTCGTCCCGTGTCATCTCTTATATCCACCGTGATAGTGTTGATGTCGGTTTGTCGCACGGGCAGGTAGAGCATGTGGGTGAAACTGTGGGTGATTTGATCTCCATACCTCTTTTTAATGGGGACCACCCGTAACAGAGGTGTGTTGATATCGCCCACGATGTGGTTGTCGACTACGTCCGAGTAGACGTAGAGTCCGTACATACCCGACTTCATATCCATCGGGATCTGGCCATGGTCCTCGGATGGACCCGTGTAGATCGCGTGAGCGAGACCCAGCATTTGCTGTAGGATAGGACTCAGTACGACACTCACGTTGGCGGTGAGAAGGATCTGTGCCTTGTCGTTGTGTGCGTTGTAATCGAAGTCCACGTGATTCTTGAAGGGAAAGGATTTGACGGGTGTTGAAGTATTCGTGACCTCCCGTAGAGCCTTATAATGCAACAGTCTTGTCAGCCCCTGCATGAACTCCTTGGGGGTATCGTAGTGGCCTTCGGGGAGGGTGAGTCGGGTATTTTTGCCTTCACCTCGTACCACACTTCATTGGCTCGCACGTTGTACCACGAGTAAGGGTATTGGATATCCACGAGGCCACATTCCCATCGTCCAGGTAAATGCAACGGTTGCGGTAACTGGGTGACGTACATGGGCACGGTGTTGTCAGGAAACACATCCAGCGAACTGTTACTGGGTAGGGTGAGGTAAAACATGGCGACTGAGCTGTCCTGCTGCTGCTGTTGGTTTTAATAGGTGTTCCAGGCCTTGGGCGGTTGTGTCCGGCGTCGTGTTCGTCGCGGTAACTTGCTACGTGTCACGGCTCTGGAGATGTGGGGTGTCCTGATCGAGGGTGGTCTTTTAAAGGCCTGAAAAGAAGGTGCCCGTTGTGATGGTTTTGTTTTGGGGGGTGACTCCGGTTCCCACTCGGCTTCCCAAGGTTGTGGAGTCTGTCGTGGTGCACGACTCGGTGAGTCACGCTGCATAAAGGCCCAGCGGTGGGGATTCCCCACCAATTCCTGTGGTACATGCATGTCTTTCAAGCCTTGAGCGAAGACCTCCCATCCTCGAGGATCCGTGTGCGATCTGCGTTGACGCATCAGATCATTCACTAAATCCGTCATGTGGGTCCCCGGGACCACCTGATTCTGTACCAGGAGTTCGCCTTTATCATTCCAAGTCATGTTAGGATTCTGTTTCATCCGTTGTAATACCAGGCCAGCTTGTTTCTTGAACGAGGCAGGTACACTCTTCAGCACTTCGTCTTCCACCCACTGTGGGTCTGTGGGTGGTACCCCTGGTAATGGCGGCTGTTGGAGCGGTGCTGAGGTCGGCGGTGTGTCACGTGGTGGTGGTGGTGGTGGTGGGGTAGGGAGGGTTTTGTATTGGTCCATGAACGTCATGTACCGTTGAAGCGTCTCATTGTACCGTTGTACTTTCTCACTGTCGCTTAACCCCGGTCTTTGTAAGATCTGTTGCATCTCTTCATCGAAGGTGTTTATGGTCTTCACCGTAGGTGGGACAGGGTAGGGCGATTGGAGGTTTTGAAGGAACCGTGGTTCGACGAGGACCATTTTTTCGTGTGGTTCATTGTCGCCCGAAGAGTCCACCCAATACTGGACCCAACACGGAAGCGGCCAACGGTGCTAAGATGGCCCCGAGAAAGCCGCCTTTCTGTAACACCTTTTTCTTTTGTGTTTCAGAGACTCGCTTCTGGACTAAGGTTCGGAGACCTGTCTTATGCTTGATCAACTTGGTCTTCTGAGCCGGAGTCAGTGGTACGTTGCCTTTTAACAGGTTGTATCCGATCTCGCACAGACAGCGTACAAGGTCAGGGTCCGCACCGCGTACAATGGTTCGGACCAACTCGAGTGGGGCCGTCTTCAATACACGGAGCGTCGGAGCGTGCTTCCGTACTCGCGCAGACATCATGTACAACTAATGCTAGAACCCACAACTCTGTAGCGTTATCCCCATCATCAAGCCCACACACTCCAGCTGGGAGCCACTGTGGGTGTGTTTACATTATTTTGCATGTACGTGGTGGGCCTCTCCGGGAATGCGGTCCGTAGTCGAAAGGTCGTCAGGGGTGGCTTGCTTGAGGTCGAAGAGCATATACCCGTGCTGAGGATTGTGGCATCTTTAAAGGCTTCCAACGCAAACGATTGTGCGGCCGGGATACATCTGTCTCGCCAGGTGCAGCAGTTGAGTGGTATCTGCTCGGGTTTTTGAAGACCACCAGGTGAGAGTGAGCATTTAAGCTGATATTCCGATGTTCTTTGTTTTTACTGAACAGATTCTGCACAATGTAGATGATGCTGAGCCGTCGATGATGGCTGCCTTTGGTAAAGAGTTGGGTGACCCGTGCATCCGTCTCCGCCATGAGATCATCCACAACCACCAATGTGTCGGGTTCCAAATCGGCCAGGTTGGGTAGGCCTTCCACGAACGTGGTGTGGGGCATTGCTGCATACGCTTCCTGCCATTCTCCGTAACACCACACGACTCGGGCAATGGGTGGAGTGATCATGCTGTCGGCGTGTTGAAGGAGCTTCCTGACGAAGTGCGTTTTGCCGGAGCCGTCGGTCCTGCGATGACGCAGGTGAAGGGATGTTGCCACCGAGGGTCCATGGTTTGAGGTCTATCCGTTGTCGTGGTAACC